>CAOGCB010186198.1:0-10672 GCA_948266635.1 Cnidoscolus chayamansa | reverse complement strand
ATTTTCACCTTCCATTGCTCAACTTCATTCCTGCATACATTCTAACCCAAAACTATACCAAAACAAGTGAAATCTTACATAAACAAATAAAAACACACAAAACAATACAACAAAACATAATACTTTAGCAATGCCATCACCCAATAATTGTGTAGAATTCTTCAAAGAGGGGGCACATCTCCTCCATCATGGCCCCGAACCGAAAAACGTGGGCCTCCGGGTCCCAAAGTCTGATGCAAGCCCGTAAAAAGTCCCAGTCAATGACCACTCCCCTAAGGGTAGCAATTGAAGACAGACCGTACCTCCCCATATTGACCTTTTCTACTTTGGAGAGACTTTTGGTCCAACTGTGCATACTGTGACTGTAAAAAGGATTCATGCTTGAACAAGAAAAAAAAATCCAAAAAATCAATTTGGCCTCAAAGGCCGAAAAAAAAACCAATTTGGCCTCAAAGGCCCGAAAAATCAATTTGGCCTCAAAGGCCCAAAAAAATTAATTTGGCCTCAAAGGCCCAAAAAATCAATTTGGCCACAAAGGCCTAGAAAAATCAATTTGGCAACAAAGACCCGAAAAATCAATTTGGCCGTAAAGGCCCAAAAAAATCAATTTGGCCTCAAAGGCCCGAAAAATCAATTTGGCCACAAAGGCCAAGAAAATCAATTTGGCCTCAAAGGCCCAAAAAATCAATTTGGCCCCAAATGCCCAAAAAAAAACTAGTTTGGCCCCAAAGGCCCAAAAATTCCCAATTTTGGTACTAAGTACCTCAAAAATCCACGAACTCAAAATTCGCTATTCAGACAATCACTGGCTCCTATAAATCATTTTTATGGTTGCCAGTGGGGGGCAACTATTAATACTCGAATTTTGAGGTCCAGAAAGCTTATTTTCCCGGGTTGCAAACAGTCCGGCCGGACCGGAGGCATTTCGGAAAATTTTCTGGAAGTATGCCAATATGGTACTCAAAACATCCGGGACGTCGTGAGGGACACAAGGGTACTCTCAGAATAATTTTTGGAGGTACTAAACTCTCGAAAAAGCCTCCGGAATGAAAATTAGTAGGTCTTGGCAGTTTGGATCGCCCACTCCGGCGGTCACGACCGCCCTCGCCGACCGCCCTCACCGGCGATTGAATCGCCCTCCGGCCTATTTTTTTTTTCTATAAAAGCAGCCCCAGTCCTTCATTTTTACTCACCTCTTGTATTGATGAGCTCTCTATTCTCCCTCTACTTTAAGCAATTCTCAATATTACTTACAGCTTGTGTTGACAAGCGATCTCTTCTCCCCCTTCGCAAATCAATTTGGCCTTAAAGGCCTAAAAAATCAATTTGGCTTTGGAGGCCCAAAAAATCAATTTGGCCCTGAAGGCTCAAAAAAATCAATTTGGCCCTGAAGGCCCAAAAAATCAATTTGGCCCTGAAGGCCCAAAAAATCAATTTGGCCCTGAAGGCCCAAAAAAATCAATTTGGCCCTTACAACAACAACAACAACAACAACAACAACAACAACAAAGCCTTAGTACCAAACAAGTTGGGGTTGGCCCAAAAATTCCAATTTGGCCCTAAAGGCCCAAAAAAATCAATTTGGCCCTAAAGGTCTAAATCCCCAATTTGGCTTAAAGGCCCAAAATCACAATTTGGCAACAAATGCCCAAAAAATCACATTTTGGCAACAAATACCTAAAAAACACAATTTTGGCAACAAATGCCTAAAAAACCAATTTTGGCACCAAGTGCCAAAAAACCCAATTTTGGTACTAAGTACCTAAAAATCAAAGCCCTTTTAAAAAGGCAATTCGAACTACGTTAACTTTGATCCCTTATTCAAAAAAAGGGTACGTAGGCATGTTTGAGATTTAACCCCAAGTAACAAGTCAAAATCATCAAAATCATCAAAACACTTTCCCTGCAGTTCATCTACATTTAAATGGTTAGTTAATCAGCATGACATGGTCTCGGGATCCAGCTAGGGTTCGAAGATTGTGCATTTAATCTATTGGGCTAATTAATCTAGAAATTAGGTTAATTAATTAAAATTGGAGTCATAGGGTTTTTCCTAGTTTACCCTAAAAAATTAAACAAGGTGGCTACTCACATTCACATGCATTCAGCCTTGTCACATTGCATTGCATTTGCCAGCCATCTTCGGGTAGGGGTTCACAGACATATATCCCAAAACTGTTGTATTTTGTATATTTTCTATTTTGTAACTATCATAGTAGAGCAGATGGCGATAAATGTATAAATTATATGTATAGGTTATGTGAATTGAAAATGACAACTCTGATAAGTATATACAATTTATGGAAATATAAATATGTAAATATTTTATGAAACCTCCATTTGATTTTTGGGATTAAATTTTTCTGATGATTCATATCATAATGAAGTAGTGTTAAAGATGATAGGTTTGATTAATGTGAAGTGACAAAAAAAACAAAATTTTATAAAGCAACGATCTGATATAATCCCTTACAGGTTGATTAGTGATTTTCGAAGTCGTAGTAGGAAGTCATTAGTCAATTTGTGGGAGGCATGTCCTGTGAGGGTGTGACATATTTTGGTTGGTATCAGAGCATTGGTTTTATGCTTATAAAAATGTAAATGTGCACATTGTGTGTGTTAATTACATTTACTACCTACTATTGATATGTTACATAGCTCATGATTTATGTTATACCTTTGAACTGATTGTGTTGACTTTGTATGTGAGCTTATGGTGAATATGTTTTGTGAGGAAGTGAAATATATTTATTGCGAGAGAAAATGATGGATAGAGCCATAATAGTTGGTGAGGAAGATGGGGGAAACCATAATCCCCAGGGTGAAGGTACATCTGAGGTTAGAGAAAGGGTAAAAGGTAGAGTAGAACCGAAATAAATAGAACAGGCTGAAGGAACTTTAATGGCTGAGATACAGCAGCTTCTGTAGTTAATCCAATAGCAACTCAGGTGGCTAATTTATTGAGGTTGCTACAAGGGTAAAATTTTCCTCAGGTTCCGCCAGTAGTTGATCGGGAACAACCAAGCAAAGATTTTGATAAGCTGAAATCTTATGGAGCAATTGGCTTCACCGTACCACAAACCCGTATGTAGCTGAAATGTGGCTAGAGAGAACCTCTAGAGTGTTGTGGAAACTAGACAGCACTGATGCGATGAAATTTGAGTATGTTACTTCCTTATTACAAGATGATGCATATGAATGGTGGAAAATAGTGCCTAATAGTCTAGTGGAACCCCCTATGCTTACTTGGCATGATTTCCAGAGGGAGTTTAGACAGAAATATGTCCCATCTACCTACATTGATCAGAAATTGTAGGAATTCCTAAGTTTAAGGCAAGGAGATAAGTCAGTAGCTGAGTACGAGCGAGAATTCACTCGACTGGCTTAATATTCAGGTAATCTTGTAATGACAGGCAGAGACATATGTAAGAGATTTGAGTAGGGTCTGAAGCCCATGATCAGAGTGCTAGTGCAAGTATTTAACTATGATGACTTCTGAGCTCTGATAGCTAATGCTTTAACTAGGAGCAAACTCTAAATGAAGAAGATGAAAGTTGGGCTAGACAAACACGGAAGTGGGCAAAATGAGATCTTCCTCCTCTAGTTTTCCAAAAAGGCAGAAATTCGGAGGTTTGTTTACTCTGAGGCAGAGCGACTACAGACAACCAGTGCCCAAACACCAGTTGAGTGACCAAAGCATGCGAGCTTTTCCCCTATATGGTAGAGTGCATGTTGGACCTTGTGGTCAGATGTTTGGAGTAATTTGCTATAAATGTGGAGGAGCGAGACATTCTGCTCGAGACTATACTACCCGAGGAGAGATGCCATTGCACATTGTTGCTGAGGGTAGAGGTTACAGACCACAGGTAGGTAGATCAGCTTCAGGATTTTCACATTCTAGCAACCGAAGTCGAGGTAGAGGTAAACTAGAGCTGACCAGAGGAGGTATCAATCAAGTCTCAGTAAACTAGAACCCAACTCGAGACCAGCTGTGGTGTATACTATGAGGCAACCAGAGGATTTGCAAGCAGCTGATGTGGTGATAGGTAAGACCTTAATTTTTTTACTATATGGCATTATTTGACCTAGGTTCTTCACATTCATATATTAATGTGGGGTTAGCAAATAGGTCGGGTTGGAAATGGGAATATTTAGAGTCTGAAAGAGTGGTGTCTAGTCCATTAAGACATGAGGTGAGAGTTAAATGGGTATATAAGGATTGTCATTTAGTTTTGTATGGGGTTACATTCTTGTTAAACTTGATGGAAATTCCATGTAGAGAGTATGATATTATTTTAAGGATAAATTGGTTGTCACGATACCAAGCGATAGTCGATTGTAAGCAAAAGACAGTTGAGTTTAAAGACCTAAAGCATTAGGGAATTAAGATATAAGGATATAAGCCACCAGCAATATTTTCTCTTATTTCAGCCACAACTGTTGAATCCCACATCGGTAAGGGATAAAAAAATATATACCCTATATAAGGCCTTGGGCAATCCTCACCCTTTGAGCTATCTTTTAGGATGAGTTAGGCCTAGGCCTGTTATTCTAACATGGTATCAGAGCCACCCATCCGACGTTGGGCCTCCCATATATTTGGGCTAAGTTCCCGTTTACATTTCACGCTCCAGTTGGCCTGAGCGTGAGGGAGGTGTGTTGAATCCCACATCGGTAAGGGATAAAAAAATATATATCCTATATAAGGCCTTGGGCAATCCTCACCCTTTTAGCTAGCTTTTGGGGTGAGTTAGGCCTAGGCCTGTTATTCTAACAACAATAGCTAGGAAGTTGATGTTACAGGGGTGTACAACTTTTTTGGCACATATGATAGACACTAGAGTGGAGACTCCTGAACTCCATAATATCCTAACAATGTGTTAATTCTCAGATGTGCTTCCCAACGATTTGCCAGGATTACCTCCAGTTCGATAAGTTGAGTTCAAAATCGAGGTGATGCAAGGTACAGAGCCGATATCTATTACACCTTATAGAATGGCTCCTACAGAATTGAAGGAGTTAAAGATTCAGTTGCAAGAATTATTGGATAAGGTGTACATTCGACCCAATATTTCACCATGGGGAGCACTCGTATTGTTCATAAAGAAGAAATGTGGCACATTGTGGATGTGTATTGATTATAGGCAGCTAAATAAGGTGACAATAAAGAATAGATATTTTTTTGCCATGGATTGATGATTTATTCGATCAGTTGAAAGATGCTACCATATTTTCAAAGATTGATATGAGATTAGGATATTATCAGCTTTGGGTGAAAGATAGTAGTATTCCAAAGACAGCATTCCAAATTAGATATGGGCATTATGAATTTCTAGTAATGCCATTTGGATTGACGAATGCACCAACAACATTTATGGCTTTGATGAATACAATATGTAGTGGTTACCTAGATCAGTTTGTGATTGTGTTTATTGATGATATTCTGGTGTATTCACAGACTCGGGAGGAGAATCATAAACATTTGAGGTTAGTTCTTCAGAAATTACGGGAGAAGCAACTGTATGGGAAGTTATCAAAGTGTAATTTCTAGATGGAGCATGTATCCTTTCTTGGTCATATCATATCTGCATAGGGTATCTATGTTGATCCAAGCAAAGTGGAAGTAGTAAATCAACTAAAAATGTCAGCGAGGTACGTACTTTTCTAGGATTGGCAGGTTATTACAAAAGATTTGTGAAAGGATTTTCGATGATAGCAATCTCATTGACTAGACTGTTGCGGAAAGATGTTGCTTTTGAGTGGATTGATCAATGTCAAGCTAGTTTTGACCAATTGAAAGAAAGTTTGACACAAGCACCAATGTTAACTTTGCCTACCCCAAGTACAAATTATGTAGTGTATAGTGATGCTTCGTTAAATGGGCTTGGATGTGTATTAATGCAAAATCAGAAAGTGATAGCTTATGCTTCCAAACAGATGAAACCACATGAAAAGAATTATCCGACGCATGATCTAGAGTTAGCAGCCATTGTATTTGCGTTGAAAGTATCGCTACACTATCTGTATGATGAGAAGTGTTACATATACATAAATCATAAGAGTTTGAAGTATCTAAGTAAGCAAAAGGAGTTGAATCTCATACAGCAGCATTGGATTGAATTGATTAAAGATTATGACTATTTGATTGACCATCACCTAGGGAAAGCTGATTGGGTAGCAGATGCACTAAGTAGAAAAGCATTTGCTAGTTTGCAGCAAACACTAATGATTTTGGTGCAACAGAAGCTGAATGTTGTGATTTCTTATGGTTCTGATGGTGGACTAGTAGTAGAATTGAGGGTGAAACCTGTCCTGACTGAACATATTAGAACAGCAGCTGAGAAATATGAACAGTACCAGAAAGAGTTTGCTAAAGTTTTGGCTGGTGAGACTGCAGAGTATACAATAAATTCTAATGAATTACTGCGTTATAAGGACAGAGTGTACGTCCCAGGTGATGATGAGCTAAAGAAGGAAATTCTCAGAAAAGCATATGAGTCATTGTATTCATTTCATCCAGGTAGTACTAAGATGTACTTGGATCTAAAACAATATTACTAGTGGAATGGAATGAAGAAGGATATAGCAGAATATGTGGCAAGATGTTTAATTTGTCAGCAAGTGAAAGCTGAACACCAAGTTCCAGTAGGTTTGTTACAACCATTGTTGATACTAGAGTGGAAACAGGAGTGAGTTACCATGGATTTTGTGACCGGATTACCTATGTCTCTAAGAAAACATGATGCGGTATGGGTTATTGTTGACGGATTGATGAAGACATCACATTTCATACCAGTTTGAATGGATTATAGCTTAGATAGATTGGCGTTACCACCAGAATTGGAGAAGATTCATAATGTCTTCCATGTTTCGATGTTGCAGAGATATAGATCAAATCCTTCGCATGTGATTGCAGCTGAAGCAATTGAGATCCAACCAGGTTTGAGTTACTGTAAAGAACCAATTAGAATATTGGCATGGGAGACTAAGCAGTTGAGGAATAAGCAGATCCCATTGGTAAAAGTTCTATGGAACCATCATACAGGGCAGGAAGCTACTTGGGAAAGAGAGACAAACATGAGAGAGTTGTACCCACAATTATTTGAAGGTTAGTACGTTTTGAATTTTTGGATGAAATTTCCTAAGGTGGGGAGAGTTGTCACGTACGCTTATTAGGGCCTAGGAGATTAAGTGTCTAATTAAGCTACACTTTAGAATTTGAATGTATGATAGAAAGTATGCAAAATGATGTGATATGTGCTTGATATGTATAACATGCCAAAGTATGAAAGGATGTTATACATAGTATGATATTTGTTTACATGTAAGTATGCATGTGATGTGCAATTGGTATGCAACTAGTGTGTGTGTACAAGTTGCATGAGATGTGATGAACAAGTAGGCAAATACGAATAAGTAATGTAGTACACAAATAAGAAACACATGATCTTTGAAGTACATAATCTCTAGTACAAAAAAGAGAGACAAACAAGTGTGAGATACGCTTAGAAATGGAACAAGAGTACACAAATGAAACTAAGTGTACAAGAATATATATGCATAGATAAATGAATGTATGTAAATCTAAAGTATTTAAATTAATGGAAGAATGATTATACAAGTGAAAGAATGACAATATACAGAAGAACTAAAGGTAAAAAGAAGGTAGGAAGAAAATTGAACTAAAATGTGAAAGAAAGCAAAATGGTAACTAGTAAAATGAAATTTTACTACGTAAATAATAATAATAATATTATTATTATTATTTCAATAAAAATTATTAAAATAATAATAATAATAATAATATTATTATTATTATTATTATTATTATTATTATTTTATTATTATTATTATTATTATTATTATTATTATTTTATTATTATTATTATTATTATTATTATTATTATTATTATTATTATTATTATTATTATTATTATTATTATTATTATTATATATGAGTTAGTGGACAACTGGATAAAGGATAAGTTAAAAAAAATGGAAAAGGAAGAGGTGCTACCCAAAAGGAAGGAAGAGGTGGCAGCACCTCTAAGTCAAATAAAAAGGAGAAAGAGAAGAGGAAGCTAGTCCAAACCAAAAGAAGAGAGAGAGAGCTCGGGAAGAAGCAGAAGAAGAGGAAGAAAGAGCTAGGGAATTGTTGGATCTTGAAAGGAAGGTGGGGTTTAGAGTAAACCAAGTGAGGTTGAAGAGAAGGAAGGGCAAAGGAGGAGAAAGGCAAAGAGAAGGTCTGTCCACGAGAGGTAAGCCATTGTTTTAAGGTTTTTATGAACTGTAATATATATATGTTGATGAAGAAAAACTAGGATGATGAATTGGGTTGGGATTATTTGCTTTAGGAGGTGATTTAGGCGAGTGAATTGTGAAGGAGGTGTGATTGGTTGCTGGAGGGACTATCCAGTAGAATAGTCCGAGTTGTGTTCTTGTTTTGAGGAACCAATTAATGTCCAAAAATGTAAGTAGTCTAAACAGTCGGATTGTAGGATTTCAAAACAGAGCATTCGGTTTTATTTTTATTTGAAAGCATTAATGACTAGATAAAATTATTAAATTTTTTATGAAGATTGATTTGGATGTT
Source organism: Cnidoscolus chayamansa (assembly GCA_948266635.1). NCBI lineage: Eukaryota > Viridiplantae > Streptophyta > Magnoliopsida > Malpighiales > Euphorbiaceae > Cnidoscolus > Cnidoscolus chayamansa. Next base: position 2,079 of record CAOGCB010186198.1, on the reverse strand, counting down.
AGATACAATTTTTATGTTTTGAACTTTGTCAAAACCAAAACCTAAACTAGTAAAAAAAAATTAAACAATTGAGATGTGCCACTGAAACTTTCAAGTTAAGCCTACACAAAGTACCAAAAGTGTAAGTAGTGTGTTTGGTACCCAAATGGACTCCAAATAATCTAAAATTTTGTGTACAAATCTAATTTTATGTTAACCTAGTTTTTATGAAAAATGAATGTGATCTGGGTAGATTTGTGTTATGAATTAATTTCGATAAAGCATGAATATATTAAGGAGTAGGTTAGGAAAATAAAAAAGTAAGGAAAATATTTAAATGATTTTAGATGGTGACCAAATTTAGCAAACACCTTCTATATGTGTTAAGGAAATTTAGTAAAAATTGTAGACTAAAATGAATGAATTTGATGGTTAAATAGATTGAAAGCACAAGCTGTTAGTAATGGAAGTACCTTACTGAGCAATAGACTTTAGCTAAGTAGAAAGTGACCTTAATGAGCTTGAAATAAGTTGAAATTTAAATGAAATCTTGAATGTTAAGTTGTTGGAAAGTGTAAAAAATTTTAGAGCAATTGGAATTGAGTAAAATATTGAAACAAGATAAGAATCATAGGCAATCTATAAGAATCTATATGAGGAAAGCATGGGAAACAAGTTAGAATGTAGGGTTAATGAATTTTATGTCATATAATTTGTTAACCATACTTACTAATACTTTTGAATGAAAAATTCTTATGGATGTTAGATGTGAGAAATTATAATATGGAATAGATACTAAGGACAAAAGCATTCTCGCAGACTGAGGTAGGGTCGAAAGGGGAAAAGCGAAAATAGGTAAGTTACGGATCATTGTGTGACCGTGTCCACAATGAAAGTATGTAAAGTGTGTGACTGCATGATTATTTAAATTGCTATTGTTTAAGACCTGGTGAGTAATTGATTTATATTTTGGGGGCCACCAGATGTATTTTTCCATAGAAGTGTATATTTTCAAGCAGAAACATGTGAAATGAAATGTTGAATTTTTATGTGTCTTGTTATGATTATGGGATGTCACACCTCCCGTGACATGTCTACCATAGAATGACCGATGATTTCTGATGGCATTGCTTAAGTACCATGTTTTGTTGTGTTAATTTGATTTTTATATGTTTTTGTTATGTTTCACTTGTTTTTGTATAGTTTTGGGTTAAAATGAATACGGGCATGGAGATAAACATGGGAAGGCGGAATTGAAGTTAAAACAGATCAAAAAGGGTGAGTTTTGGTCGTCAGAAGGTCTTCGCGACCGCGACAGACAATTCTTGGTCGCGAATTAAAGGTGTCCGGGAGAAGACCTTTGAGGCAAAAAGTATTCGCGGTCGTGCCAAAATGCTTCGCGGTCGCGACTTGACGTAACTTCTAGGCAGAAACACTTCATGGTCGCGACATCACAATTAGCGGGCTCGACTTGGACCAATTTCCAGACAGAAAGTATTCGCGCCCGCGAAGTCACAATTCTTGGTCGCGAATCGGCATTGACAGTTGCAGAGACCAGTGGCTGATCGAGGAGTCATGTTGCTTCACCTTGACCAACCGTTGGTAGTTGCAAAAACCGGCCAAAACTGCCCCAACTGATCAACAAACTGTCCTACAACTTCCACAACTTATCTATCTATAAAAGAAGGCATATAGGGAGCAAAAAAGGAGATCGAGAAAGCAATCAAAACAGAAAAAGGAAAAAGAAGAATTAAACAGAATTCAAGCATTACTTTGAAGGAAAGGCGAGAGTCATTCCTACGATCAAGTCCAGCAACAACTTAAGAGATTCCTCGAGGTGTGACGCCCTCATAGAGGCAAGAAGCGATTTCATTTTTGTAAATTCCTTCTTGTTCATTAAGATCTCTTAGTTGTTGTATTTTCTTACTTTTGACAAAACTAACATTGTAAATGTGGATTTTTATGAATGCAATAATTCTTGTAGTTATTTGTTGATTTTTTATTTTATCTTTCAATGGTTTGTTTATTCTCAGAAAGAACTTAAGCAATCCATGTCAATAACATAACATTTGGTTTAAACATAATAATGGTTAAAGCAAA
>CAOGCB010185961.1:0-10069 GCA_948266635.1 Cnidoscolus chayamansa | reverse complement strand
TTCATAAAATCACAATCGTAAATTAATGGCCAATTGACTAAAAATTGTTTAAAAAACCCAATTGTTTAATGATAGGATTGAACCAAAAGAAAAAGCTGTAAGCGATGTCATTTATTGACCGCTTAAAGTCCCTTTTTTTCTTCAGATTCTCCAGAGTCCACAAAGCCTCCCCTTTGATTTATGCAGACACAAAACAACCCCCACATCCAAAATCAACCCCCAAAACTCTACCTTCCAGTCTCTTCCATATCATCTCTCAATCAGGTCATTTTCTAAACCTAGTGTTTCTTATATTCCTTTTTCTCTTCTCAATGGAGCATATAGCTTATCGACCAATTGCTATTATATATGTAACTTGTTTTTGAATTGAGCTTTTGTATGTGTTGTTTTGATATTTACATTTCAGTATTCAAGGTTCAACTGGAAATTTACTATTTAATAGATAATCCGCAAAAATCTATCCTTGGCAAAAAAATTCCTTCTTTTCACTTACAACCATTGTACCACGCAAACCCAGTCCAGTTATGACCATTTTTTTTGCATTTCTTGATTTCTTCTATAATGCCCATTCAAAGCTTCTCCCTTTTTTGAACTTGATATCCTGCTGTTTAACAAAATGGCTACGTTTTTAATTGAGCCAAATTGTTTGATTTCCTTTTTTTTTGCTTGCTTGTTCATATTTGTCATGACTCAGGAGCAAATTACCAGCGTTAATACTGTACTTGAACTACTTCTAATTGTATATTTCCAAACTTGTTGGTAATCTCTAGTTCTAGCTGTGAAATTTATTTAAAAGAGGTTGAGTAATGATCATTGTTCTATCTGTAAATATCAAAGCTTAATCATTTTCAATTCATAACTAGTTAAGTAGAATGTTTAGTTTGAGCCTACATGCTTCTAAGCATCTTTGATGTTCAAATACAGATATCAATTTTAAGGATGGTTGCCTCTTGATCTTGAACTAGTGGTCAGTCGAGGCATATGTTATGAAGGCACTTCGATCAATGTTATTTGGGAAAATCAACTTTTATTAATCTTCTACAATAAGATTGGCTGATATTTTCATAACTTGGCTGAAACGTTTGTTTTACGAGCTGCATTAGAAGTGGGATTGCCAGGTAGTAAAATAATTTTGTAATGAGAGGTTAGCAGATTTCTTATCTATATTGTGGCTAGTTATACATCTATCCAATTGCTTTTATGAATTTGATTTATTAGGTGCTATGCAGCAGAGAAGAGATCTGTCTCCTTCCTTTATTCTTAACTTTGATTTGAATATGATTTCATTCGTTCTTTATTATTCTCCAGAGTCCCTGTTGCAGTGATATCTTTTGTACTTGTTGCAATAGGTGGGCTGCCTTTGCCAAATGCTTCCTCAGCCTTACCTCTGCCGGGATCAGAGCAAAATAAGGGTTCAGCAATCTCAACATCTGTTCCAGAATCAAAGCCGAAAAAGAAGATTTGCTGTGCCTGCCCTGAAACTAAGAAGTTGAGAGATGAATGCATTGTGGAGCATGGTGAAACTGCTTGTGCAAAATGGATTGAGGCTCATCGTCAGTGCCTTCGAGCTGAAGGGTTTAACATTTGAGATTGATACAAATGGTTAAGTTCATGATTTGATACTTATTTGGGGCATAAAATACTTGCATTTGTAACTATAATGACCACAGTAGTTGAGGAATAATACAAAAAGGGCCATTTTCTAGTTAAATTTTGCATTTTTATTGAAATTATGAGGCAGTCTTCAAAATTCAAAGTAGACGAGAGTACATCATGTGACCTTTTTTTTCCTTATCTTTTTGTGGGTTTCTTATGCTGCTTCGCAATGGTTTATGTTAGATATCGTTTTCTTTTTGTTGGTTTAAAGACTTGGACCTGAGATCTAACGGCTCAGCTCAAGTTATGCAATTTGGAAATCTAGGAGGATGACTGTGTCTATGTAACTACTATGAAATTGAGTTGAACATCTAATGCAGGCGACATGCTCCTGTATGTGTAACATCTTGACATTGTTGCTTATATGCTTATATGCAACCGTTGATGATTGCATACTGACAGAGACAACAACAACTACTACTGAACCATCCAAACTGATATAGTGAGCAGATTGTCAAAAAGTTCAAATTTACTTATAGTTGACAATGCTTGTATTGCAGGCATTCTATTTCTTACCTCAGGGGAGAGGACATATTCTTTCAGCTTCCTTCTTTAAGTTTAAGTTCATATGTGAGGATTAGCTATTCTTGCATGACACTTCAGTCAGGGAATCTTTGGGTCCCAGATGCAGGGTGCTTCCCTGAAAAATGCATATTGAACAAATAGTCTGCTATGCTGGTTTACTTGAGACCCCTTTGCCAATGGAGAAGGATGATTACAGCTATGAAGTAAGAATCAAAACAGTTGGGAATGGAAAAAACTAGATGGCTGGAAAAGATAACTAGTAGCGTATTTATACTAATAGTAATTCATTAATTCAGCCACACAAAGGCCATATCAATATTGATATGGCCATTACACGACTATGCAAGAAAATAAAGAGTATTGCAACCCACAACAGAAAACAGAGATTATTTAGCACAATTACATTATTAGCAACGCCCCTGCAATCTCTCACACCCACGTCCCACCATATGTTTTTCTTTTACAAGTTTAGTGACCACAAGTGCAGGTAGTGCAGCTGCAGCCAGCACCGCACTTGCACTTGCCATCATTCTCGGTGGCGGGAAACTCCATGACAGAAGCGGAGACAAAGCTGCAAGAAATGAAACACTCCATTAGTACTGGAATGCAAGCGTAAAATCTCAAATCAAAGTCTTAATCTAATTATGGAGATCTAATCAGTTTTTCATGAACATCTTATTTTACATGCAAAGGCTGCTTCTTCATGTTACTTACTGGGTTTCTTTATCATATTCGTAGTATTTATCTTGTTTTGTCATAATTCATAACGAAGCGACTTTACTTATATTTTATTTTCTTGAACAAGACATTATAATTCAAGTAAAATATATATTGGTTGAGATTGCATTATCAATTGAATTTGCGTACCTCTTCTCAGTCTCAACTATGTCAGCAGTGTAGCTGCTGCCCTTCTTCCTGGAAATATCAAAGTGCATAACATCAATAATCAACGCACAAGTTGCAGCTAGGTCTTACTTACAAGATCAAGCTAAACCAACTATAACCCTAATATCTTTTATAATGTTTTGTGCTACGAATTTTAGGTACTTGGTAGTACTTACACGCACTGGCTCTTGTCAGCGCAGTCGCAGTTGCCGCAGGTGCTTGACATGGTGGTGGACTTAAAAAGAAGTTAAGAAACTTAGAAGTATTTAGTTCTTGACGCAAATTGCTATAGCTCTGCTCTTGGGGCATGCATGAATTTATAGAGGAGATCACTGGAGATGGAAGGAAGGAGAGGAAGGTGCAAGCAATGGAGGGATGCGGGGTCCATGAAGAGATGGGTCGGAGCATGAGAGGAGCACACGCCTCTGTAGCAAGAGTCCGAAGGAATCTTGATAATGGAGGTGCTTGGCTATCTATCCTCCTCTCATGTCTATTTCATTTCTTTTTCTCCAAGAAACTGCATGTATTTCCTTTACTTTTCTATTTTTTAAACAATCCAAGAAACTTTATTTGCAGATAGGTATTAGTTAAAAGAAAATTGCAGAGATATGAATCTTCTTCTTTTTGGTTCAGAATTTCAAATATATTTCAAATTCCAGAGACATGTATATATTTCTTGTTTTTAGTCACTTGATTAAACAAGATTAAAATGATACTTAATCGACATATTGTTATTATTATTATTTATGTATTTTTATAGTGATTTATATGTAAAATAATTAAAAATATATCCCAAAAAATAAAATAAAATAGGAGTCCAAATGAGAATGATGTGTTGTAATGGCCATTCATTTTCTTAGCTGAAACAAGTTCCAAAAGAGTCTTTCTATTTAACATTTTCTCTCTTTTTTACTATTTGAAATCAATCCCATACTACATCTCTCCATATACATACATAATACAGTATATGTACATAAAGAGGCACAAGTGCCCTTAATTTAAATATGGACCATCCAATGTTTAAAGATTCCATTTTGACACCACTTTCTCAGCATTAGATGCCTATTCTCCATCTTCTGATGAGCAACCTCTCTTTTCCTTCTTTTCATACTACAAGAAACGTCGCCTACAAGTCTAAATTTTTATGTCTATTAACATTTGAAAAATATCAAACGTACAGAATATATATATATATATATATATATATTCTCACATAGTAATAAACTTTTTGGATGTACATTATATGATGCCACGATATCAAAGCAGTAACTAAGATTGATATGAGACCTATACTATGGATGGCAAAGCCAACTCAAAAACCAAAAAAAAAAAAAGAATCCTTCTGATCTTTTAGAGTTGATGTGATAGCAGGACCCAGTAACCCACATATCGTCAAAGGCTGTATTATATAAATTTTCATTTTGTTTAGTTGGACACGTTCAAATAAAAAAAGTTGATATATTGGCGACTTTATAATATAAAGACAAAGGGAATAAAAGCTAGGAACTGGTTATAAAGAATTGCTTGTACAAGTAGCCAATGTTATATATATTTCCAATATTTTATTTGTTAAGTGAAGTATAGCCTTACATAGATGCTTTCTATCTTTGTAGTTCTATCCATCTTCTACAAGTGGGCATGTTACATATCATGCATGTCCTCTTCTTTGCCTCTCTCTTGCATGTCTAAATCATGATTTTGTAATTTCTATGGTATGTCTGAGGAAAAAATTTCAAAAAAATCAGTAAAATTTCCTTATCCTCAAATTTTTATCTGATTTGATAGATTTAAATTAAATTAAATATAAAATATTTGAAAAATCACTGTCTAGGACTTTGTTAGGGTATAGTTTCATGCATACATCCTTTTACGTAGCTCATGGAGAATCTAGTAGGCGCCGAATTAGACGAAACCGGACAACGGCTTCTTGATTTATTACCAGCTTAAAGTTATGGTTTCTTTACTAGGTTTAGGCTTATGTGTGGGTTATTTCAATGCTTGTCTTCAGCTTTTAGTTTAGAACTAAGCTAACTTAACCGGTGATTTTTTCGAACCAGAGATTTGTTTATACTTGAGTTTCAGACCCTTAGCTTGTTTTAATAAAATCTTTATGTATCATGAACTTTATCCATTTAATCTCATTCTTGATCTTTTGGGTCCCAATTTAATAGTGTAGGTTTTTACTATATCTGTTAGGGTTTATATGATGAAACTGTTGAGGGCTGGTAGTTATTTATTAGAGCTGAGAATACTCCTTCTCAATGATAATCAAAAGTATATATAAACATATTTTAATTATATTAAAAAACCAGATAGTTAAAAATTATTTTTTATTTTAGAAATATTGTTGATGAAAGTTTATGTTTTTAATTAGGAAATCATGTTGATAAGGCTATAGAAGTTTTACATTTTATAATATGAGATATGAAAGAAAATAATCAAAACTGAACAAACAACTCTAAATATAAACAATAAGTTGTTTATATCATATATATTATCTATATGTTTATGCAACGTATCCTTTTTTCTATGTTGTTTTCTATGATTTTGATTTCAGAAAATATTGTGATTGAACATAGGAGTTTTCACTAACGTTGTCCCTATGTTTGAAGATTTCCAGGTTGGCAACTCCAGTATTTTCAGGAGAGAATAGAGACAGAAGGAAGCTTTCCAATTCAAATCCTTGTATCATCCGAGTTTAGCCGGTATCAGTTGAGGATTCTGTGTTTTACCAGCGATGGCAGCTCACATTTGCACTGAAACTTGAGATATATATTCATTTGTTTCTGATCATCAGGAGTTCCAAGCCTTGGATACAGAACATGATCACCATGTCGTCTTGGTCTTGCTTTTCTCACATTGTCAGGAAGCCAGTGATTATCTTCATCTATGCTTTCACACATTTCCTTATTTTGTTGTCTTTCTCTTCTTTAAACTCCATTATCTCCTATGCAATTCAAGTCTCTTATTCTGATCATTGCTCTTTAATCTTAGCTGATTCTGCTCCGAAGATGAACACAAACCCCTCATTCCCTCTAGGCCGTTTCCACACTGGTTATGGTGGTGGCAGTTATATTTTCGACCAAACCTCTTCCAGTTTCTCAAAATCTTTCGTCTTTCGAACTCGTAATGCCTATAATACTGAGGCTGAAGGTGTGCTCAAAGTTGAAGCAGAATTTCTGTTTCCATTGCCATACACATATACTTATGAGGGAAACTTCACAAGTGGTCAGATGCAGCATTCCCATTTTTCTTCCGTCAAACCTGGAATGGGGAGAACATTGGTAAGGCTCTTGTTAGAAGGGTTTTGGTCGGAATATTCTGGTAAACTTTGTATGGTCGGTTCCAGTAGAACGAACAATGGTGATGATCTAGCTCTGATCAATGCTGTTCTTAAGCTTGAGAATGTCAATAATTCAGGTAGTGTTACAAGTCTGATTAAAGGAACCTTGGAGTGCTTGAGTTCTGGTGATGAATCTTACTGCTTTGAACCGATATCGGTTCTGATGCTTCCTCAAAAGAAATACGTGTACACTTTGGTTTCTAAGGAATTTGATGGTGGAAATCTGGATGAAGGTAATGTCCTGAAGAATTTACCATTCAGCTCAACGCCTGGACTAAGTTTCTGTAATGAAGGTTGGTGGCCACCCAGAGGATTCAAATTGAGATATGCACCTGCTTGTCAGTCTGAAAAGAACTGCAACCCCTTTGGTGGGTCTGCTGAAGATTTGCCTCATGTTATATTCCTCAGTGGGTTTGAATGTTCGGATAAAGAATCAAGAAATCGAGTTTTGGTGGAATTTTATAAGAGCAACTCCAATGGGTTCTACCAGCCTTTTAATCCCAACAGAGCATGGGTTGGAGAAGGACATTGGGATGAGAAGAAGCTTTCTGTCATTGCTTGTCGATTCTTGGATGTCGAATCTTTGGCTAGTGCTCGTATTGCAGATTGTTCAATGAGGTTGAGCGTGAGCTTCTCTGCTACATTGTCAGTCGAAGAGACTACTAATATTGTAGGGGAAATATGGTCTAACAAAACTGTGAATGATCCTGGCTATTTTAACAGAATCATGTTTCGGAGTTCAGAGAATCGAATAGTGGGTGTTCCTGGTATGAAGTACGAGTACACTGCAACTGACAGAGTGAGGAAGTCTTGTCGCAAAACAAAACCAGTTAGAAATAGCAGGGATAGATACCCAAGTGGGAATTCGATTCATATGAGATTCGACATGTCTGTCAGAAGTTCCGAAGGGAAAATCGCCAAAGGTTATGCAATCCCCTTCTCAATTGGCGATCAGTTTTATGAGAAGCATTTGGATGAAGCATCTCTCTCAAGTTCAAGGCCTGCAAATTCTGCAGTTAATGCCAAGTTTAGCCGTACAGTCAATATGAGCTACAAGATAGGATTCAAATTTCCACCGGGTGTAAATATTAGTGAAGGTGCTTCCTTACTCCCCAGATCTTCAATTTTTGATGAGGTAGAGATTTCCGCTGAAGGGATCTATAACGAGAGATCAGGAGGCTTGTGTATGGCAGGTTGTAGGATTCTGAACTATAATGATATAGATTCCTTGGACTGTGAAATTCTTCTGAAATTTCAGTTCCCTCCATTGGGAGAACTGAAGAATGAGGGTAACATTAAGGGAAGTTTTGAAAGCTTGCGGAAGAAATCTGATCCTCTTTACTTTAAACCTTTGGAAACATTTTCATCTGATTATGTCATCATTCAAGAATCTACTTGGACAATGGATATGGAGATTGCTTGGGCTCTTATATCTAGTACATTTGCAATTTTATTTGTGAGAATGCAACATTTGCACACGAAAAGGCACCCTGAAGTGCTTCCCTTGATTTCACTTGTGATGGTTATGATACTTACTTTGGGGTACCTAATGCCGCCTCTAGTGCACATAGGGTCATTGTTCTTGCAAAATGATGATCAACAGCATTTTCCGGGTAAAGGTGGATCTCTTGAAGCAAGTGAGGTGCTTGTAGACTTGGTTAAAATCGTAGTTTTCTTCTTCCACTTTCGTCTTCTGCAGCTAATATGGACAGAGAGACTTAGTGATGGAAGGCATAAAGGCTTGTGGGTTGTTGAGAAGACTACTTTACTGGCGTCTGTACCACTTTGTGTTGCTGGAGCCTTTGTTGATCTGCTTGTCAACTGGAACGAATGGCTTGACTTAAAATGCTATGCTGGAGTAATCTTGGATGGTTTTCTTTTGCCACAAATTCTGCTGAACACATTCAGGAACTCTAAAGAGAATGCTCTTGCTGGTTCATTCTACATTGGGAACACATTCCTCCAAGTGCTACCGCATTTATGTAATCTATATGCAGCTTACACCTATGTTCTCCGATTCTCTCTTTGGGAAATTATTATTGTAGTGGGAGGTTTAATATTTGCAGCAGTCATTTTTCTGCAGCAGCGACATGGTGCTAATGTCATCCCTTCCCAGAGATCAAGAGTTGGAAGAGTTTGAGGATTATCTGTCAAATCTTTCCTGTTAGTTGTACCTCATCTATATTGAAGATGTTTTGAACTTATTAAGGATTTCTCTTAATGAAAATGTTTTGCTTCTTTGAGATAATAAAAGAACGACAAGCTTAAGATTGTCCTTATTCTTCTTTGTTACTAAATTTACAAATAATGAAAATATTTATTTCCCAAAGAAGCTGACAATTTTCAATACAATCTCATCAATGGATCTCCAATACCTTTCCCTTTGCTGCTCCTTAACAATAAAAAACAGAAACCCAAAAGCCAACTCCATACTCGATTATCACAACTCCAATAAATAACAACCTTTTCCTACCTTCCTCCTCCACGTTGGTGGGTTTCTGATCAGTAGAGAGAGAACGTTGCTCTGGCAACTAATGGAATCAGGAGCACCACATAGAAACCTGTTCCCTGTGTAGGCTGAACTATCACCATAAAAAGTGTCCAAACTACTTGATAGAGCACCTGAAAGACTGTTGTTGGATAAATCCAAGAGCAACAAGAAATAGGTCCTTGAAACTGATTTCCTGCTAAATTCAATGTTCTGGGTCCAATAAATGAGCTTAGCTGAATGTAGGGTGGGAGATGTCCTTGCAGCTTGTTAAAAGAGAGATCCAAGTGATTGAGAAGTGGTAAGTTGAACAGCCATTGAGGAGTAGTTCCTGACAATTAATTATGTGTCAAGTTCAATTCTGTAAGTTGGGTAAGCTTAGATAGGAAGTCCGGGATCCTACCATTTATATTACAACTACTCCAATCCAAGGTTTTAGGCTGGAAGTTCGCTGGAAATCGTTTCTGGTCTAATCTAACCGTTAGATTATTATATCCAAGGCCCAGGAGACCTGGTGTCATACCTTGGAGGAAGGACGCCAACGACTCAACTGTCAAAAATTACAGAGTTTAATCTGATATCCAAAATCGCAAGATTGGTAAGGCGGCCAATGCATTCAGGTAATGCTTCAGAGAGGGAGTTTTTCAACGAAGCAAGAAACCAGAGAGAGGAAGCGTTGCAGATTGAATATGGGATTGATCCTTGTAAAGAATTTTCCATCAATGAAAGCTCACCTAGGCTTTTTAGGTTGGATATAGTGGGTGGAATCTGTCATACTACGTTGTTCCCATCAAGCTGAATTGTTTCTAACCTAGAAAGGTTTGTCAGGGAAGGAGGATGGAGCCCTGAATTGAACAGCTATAGTCTATGAAACTGACCAGTGAAGTCGCATTAGAAAATGAAGGTGGAATAGATCTAGTAACCTCCATAAAGCGAATATCTGAAGTTTCTAAATGAGCCCATGGGACTGAGAACATTGATTTTAGATCAATTCTGAGATCGGTGTTACCTAGATATAGTTCTTCCAGTTGTGGAAGTTAAGGGATGGTTCCTTGCAGGTTTGAGCTACTAAGATCAAGGACTGAAATTGAGGTCACATTTGCAAATTGAACTGGGATTCTGGAGGTAAAAGGATTGGAATCCAGTCTCAATACAGAGAGCTGAGTAAAGTT
>CAOGCB010185770.1:0-11533 GCA_948266635.1 Cnidoscolus chayamansa | reverse complement strand
CTTTTGTGATTGTGATCAAAGAAGTCCATTTTTTTAGAGTTTGGCTCTGGGGACTTCTTTTAATAGATACTGACACTTTGTTTGGGAAGAGGTTTAAATGAAGGGAAGAGTAAAAACTAAAGGAGGTTTTATGCATTGGGTCCACTAAAACCCTTTCAATTTTGGGTGAAAATCATTGCATTTACTCATTTGTCCTCATGATGAAACATTTTTTTTTCCTTTGAAAATAGCAAAGGACATCACAGTAATTTGAACCGAAAAAGAAAATTCTTCCCGTTTTTCTCTTTTTACTTTTTCCCAGGCTAATTGATGTCTTCTCATGAAATCTGTGGCACCAGATATCTGCTAACTGATGGGCTAATCTTCCTGTATTAGTTAAGTGGTAAATATTTTGATTGTAATCATGAAACTGAATTATCTATTTCATTCGTGTTCCTTTATCCTTTTAATCTTTATAAAATATTCTCGAGTTTAGTTACCACTTTGTGTTGACAAAACATATGGTTTCTAGGGCCTTAATGAATCAAGGTGCTTTTGAGCTATTCGTGGCTTGGCTCTATAAAAGCTCGATTTATTTTTTAAATGAGACAAACTTGACTTTAGTCTTTAAGCTCATTTAGTAAACAAGCGAAGCTTGAGTTTGCAGATATTCATATCGTTAATGCTCGAAAGCTAATTTATTTATAAGTTTGTGAACTAGCTCATGAATATACTCGTTTAATTAAAATTGTTTAGTATTAAAATTATTATTTTTAAGCTAACATCATTAGAATTATAAATGCAATGAGGTTTTTTCAGAAAAAATTATTATTTTTAAACTAAAATTCATTAAGATTGTAAATGAGACAAGTTTTTTTGAAAGCTATTCGAGATTTGGCTTGATAAATGCTCAATAAAAGCTCGGCTCGTCTTGACTCGTTTATTAAACAAACTAAACTTGAGTTTGTTAATATTCGGTTCGAGCTCGAAATGAGTCAAGCTCAAGTTCGGTTCGAGCTCGAAAAAAGTTTAATGAACCAAACTTGAGTTGAAGCTCAGTTCTTTTATACTCCTAATGGTTCCTGAGAGACAAGTAACCAATGGCATCATGCCATCAACCATTGATATTCATTGGGGGACAGCTTGTACTAAAAAAATTAAGTTTGAACTTGGAGGTCTCAGGTTCAGAGTATTGTATGGCGATATGGATTATAAGGACGACATGGATTAATCCTATTGAGAAAGCCACCATCGGACCAAGGAAAAAAATATACAGTTTATGATAGTTTGAAAGGGAGTATTGGAGATTGATATGCATTTAGCATGAGTTGTCTCAAAGTGCATTTTCTTTTCTGCTGTAATCTGTCTTTGGTTGGACTATTTGTTATTCTTGCGTTGAATTTCAGAATGGTTGGAAAGGACACTATCAGAAACAAGACCAGTTCCAAAAGTCGTGACTGTTGTTAACCCTGGTAACCCAACTGGGACATACATTCCAGAGTCCCTCCTCAAGGTTCTCTCTCTCTCTCTCTCTCTCTCTCTCTCTCTCCCTCTCTGACTTTGTCTCCTTCCCTCACTTCTTACCTATCTATCTGTGTGAGCATGTGCCTCTCTCCTTGTTTCACTCGAAAACACAAAGTGGTCTTACACATTTGTAGATATTATTGTTCTCTTCTCAAATATTCTAAGTTGGAGATTTCTTTGTATTGAGTAGAGGATTTCAGAGCTGTGCAGAGATGCTGGATCCTGGCTTATTGTAGATAATACATATGAGTAAGTCTTTCATCTGTATCATAGATGTGTGATATAATTGTAATTTTCATGTTATGTTTTTCAGATATATCCTAACAAATTTCATGGGAGAGGAGAAGTTCTTATGAGCTACAAATTTCTTTAAAATGATTGATTGATTGATTCTGAGAATTGATTCATAATGTAACTCATTGGTGTATTGAAGTTTATGTCATAGATAATGCTGTTCATTTAGGAAATACTTATGAACCATGGTTCAAACTTATTATACTGGGACATAACTGGTGTTTCTTTTTTGAATTATCTCATTGATTTATAAGCATGCATCCTTGCTCATGATTTTGTGTTTGAACGTTGTAGTGATGGATGATGAAAAATAGAACACCTCTGAATAAATAAGGATACATGTAAAAAATATATGGCTATGATTTTCCTACAAGTGGTGAATTAATAAAAAGAAAAGATGAAAGCGATTTTCTCCTGATAGCGTCACTGTCATGGCCCCATCCTATGGAAAAATGGCCATTAAAAACAAGTTCCAAATTGGTGACTGTCATTGAATGTGGTTGCTTGGGTTGTGACATTGTGCTATCTCTTAAAGGTTCTTACTGATATGTCAATCCATTTCACTTGAGGATTGATGATATATTATCCACCAATTGCTGGCTTATGCTAGGCAGCTTATGGTGACGATTTTATGGATCTTAACAACTTTCTTTGTAGGTATTTTATGTATGACGGTCTGAAGCATTCCTGCATAGAAGGTGATCACGTTGTCAACATCTTTTCCTTCTCAAAAGCCTATGGGATGATGGGATGGCGGGTTGGATATGTAAGTAAACTCGTAGTAATTATTAACAAGGAGTAATTTTTCATAATATGTACACAAATTAGGCTGTATTTTGACTTAAACATTATGTTTTTCAGAATAATAAATTGCTGATTTTTCTTTTTATGTTGGTAATGTGTTCTGTAACAAGTTTAATGCTTGCTTGTAGTATTGACCTGTATGCTTGCAGATAGCATATCCGGCGGAAGTGGAAGGCTTTGCAACTCAACTCCTCAAAATTCAGGACAACATACCAATATGTGCCTCATTATTTTCACAGCACCTTGCCCTCTACTCCTTGGAAATGGGACCTGAGTGGGTGACTGAGAGAGTGAAAGATCTTGTGAGAAACAGAGAAATCCTTCTGGAAGCTCTCACTCCTTTAGGAGAAGATGCTGTCAAAGGTGGAGAAGGTGCAATTTACTTGTGGGCAAAGCTTCCTGACAAATATGTCGATGATTTTAAAGTCGTTCGCTGGCTTGCTACGAGGCACAGTGTGGTTTTGATTCCAGGAGGTGCTTGTGGATGCCCCGGACATCTTAGAATCTCCTTCGGGGGCTTGGTGGAGGCGGATTGTAAAGCTGCTGCAGAGAGGCTGAGGGGAGGGTTAGAAGAATTAGTGAACCATGGGATGGTGGAGTAGATTGTTTTACAGCCCAGAAATCAAGTCACCAGTTTGTTCAAGTTAACAACTGGTGCATTCAAATAATGTGGAAGGTACCTAAGTGGTGAATTGTCTGGAAGTAGAACAATAGTTCAGTAAATGAAAGGGCATTCACCTTGTAGTTGTCTGAAGTACTAACAATAGTTCAGTAAATATACATTTTAAGCTACTTCCTGGAGATGCTCATCTGATATATGTATGTATTCTCATTGCATGCGTGATGTAATGATTATAGATATAGCTAGCAGGTCGGAATGCTCGCATTATTGAATGGGTGGAGAAGCTTTCAGATTAAAAAACTTGAAAAGGGTTACTGGGGTAGGATTTGAATTTGAGATTCTTTATCATTTGTCGAAATTCACCACCATCATCATCATCATTTCTTTGATGCTTTTATTTCAGTTCTTTTCATTTGTTTCTTAACGTTATTGTTGTTAGTTTTCACACACATGAAGTCTGAATTCAAAATTGGTTTGGTGGTCTATGAGCTGTGACTTCTTTAGCACCAAAGAGAAAAAGAGGGGTGAAAAAAATAAAAATAAAAAGTAAAAAGGGCAAACTTGTTATAATCTCATTCTCATGGCCTTGGATTAGATCTAACAACTGTCTTATTTGGGCCCCACATCTCCTAACGGCCAACCACTCTCTTATATATATAATCAAAACCCACAAACCCAGTCGGCCCAAACCTCACTCATACTTCATAAACCACCAGCAGATCACATGGTAAATCTAAAATCTCCACAAATCTGAAGGAGAGCTCTGACATTTTCGTTCTCCTTTTCTTTCTGCTCTTTGCATCTCTGATAAACGCCGTCGTTTTTCGCTCCGCTCTCCGCCCTTTTTGCTGCTGCAACTACACCAGCAGACCAGACTCGAACTGGTATTCATCGCTGAGCACAAGTGCGAAAGGATAATTAAGTCGTTTCACTGCTTTCCCATAACTGTTCCTCGATCCCTTAAACGTCACCGTCATAGCTCCACTGCCAGCCCAAGCCAGAGCTAGCTAGCTGGAGAGAGAAGTTACTGATAAAAATCCAGAGGAGAGACCCAGAGAATGAAACCCTAGACTTTTGAGTTTGAGAAGTGAAATCTGGGTGAGAAAATGGCAGGGAATTCACTGTCTGGATTACAAGATCACCTGAAATTGGCTCGAGAATATGCTCTTGAAGGTCTCTACGACACTTCTATTATCTTCTTCGATGGTGCCATTGCTCAGATCAACAAGTAATGATTCTTTTTCTATCTCTTTTATGTCTTTTTAGAACTGTTCTCCAGAAATTACTTGTGATAGTTCGAAACTTTGAGCTGGATTGTTTGCTTTTGTACAAAAAAAATTGTGTAAATATCTTTCGTTTGATGGAAATGTAGTTGCGCGCTTTTGACCTTTGCGTGCTTCTGTTTGCTTGGGTGGGATTTTCTATTTTGGGCGGAAAATTTTCCTAATGAAGAATCGATTGGCCTTTGGATTTGTTTGTTTCAAGGGAAAAATTTCCTGTTCAGAAAGTGTGCGTATTAACATTCTCGGAAGGAGAGGTCTATTGAAGTTCATGGGAATCAATCCGTTGAGCTTAATGGGACTTGAAACGGGAAGTTTTTTTATTCTCGTACAATGTAGGCATGTCTACGTGTGGGCGGGTGCCTATCTCCATTTACTTTCTGTGAATGGTCACTGGTGTCTGCACAATGAAATCGGGTGGTTTTATTTCCTTTAATACATTCATCTGGGATCACTGTTTGGTACCAATAGTAAGCATGTTTAAAAGTTAATAGTTGTCATGTACAAGTTATCTTCATTTTGGTTTGGTGATATATTCTCCTGAAGTATTTTCTTTCACTACATATTTGAGTTGTGGCTATTGGATGCTTTCATAGTGTGCCTAGCCCTAGCCATAATAAATCTGACCTAAAATTTCTTGGTTGCTTGAATCCATCTTAATAGAGCTTGCAATTACTGTTTTGAATTAGGCACCTAAATACCCTTGATGACCCTTTAATTCGCACAAAATGGATGAATGCCAAGAAAGCCATTTCAGAGGAGGCAGAAGTTGTAAAACAATTAGATGCTGAGAGAAGGGCATTTAAGGAAACTCCCACAGGGCGACGTGCTGCATCACCACCCATTAATGCCAAATCATCCTTTGTTTTTCAACCATTGGATGAGTACCCTACTTCCTCTGGTGCTCCCATGGATGATCCTGATGTGTGGAGGCCTCCAAGTCGGGACACAAGTAGGAGATCTGCTAGGACTGGTCAAGTGGGTGTGAGGAAATCACCCCAGGATGGGAATTGGCCTCGTGGTGGTGCAACAAGAACAGCTACTGCTGGCCGTGCTCCAAAGTCTGGTGGTTCAAGTAGGGTGAACTCAGGCGTCAGAGCATCAACTACTGGAAAGAAAGGCACTGGTGCTGGAAAATCTGGCAAGGGAGATTCTTCTGTAAGTTCAATGAGATATGGTAAAGTGTTTGTAATATTTTAGCATGTGCCTATGCTTGGAGATTACCCTCCTCCCAAGGATGATATTTTGATCTTCACATCTGGTTGTCTTCTTCTTTTTCTCCTTCTTCTTATTATTATTATTACTCGTGTGGTGTGTTTGTAAGTTAACCAGACTTAGATAAGTTGATTTAGTAGTAGTTATTTGATATTTCACATTCATATTTGTCTCTTCATGTGACTTTATTATTTCTAAATGCAATTTTTAGAATGGTGATTCTGAAGATGGGAAGTCCAAGAAGGGACAATACGAAGGACCTGATCCAGACTTGGCTGCTATGCTTGAAAGGGATGTCTTGGAAACTAGTCCTGGAGTTAGATGGGATGATGTTGCAGGTCTTAGTGAAGCAAAACGACTTCTTGAAGAAGCTGTTGTCCTTCCATTATGGATGCCTGAATATTTCCAGGTAGACTTTTATGGTTGAAGCATAATTTTATTGCAGTTCCCACTCTCATTTCGTGAACTTCTTGGTTCTTTTCATAATTTAATTATGCAGTTCTGCATTTTCTGGTGTTGAATGACATGCTGAAACACAATTTAATTTTATTCAACATCTTTTCATCGAATAAGCTTATTTTTCATTGGCAGGGAATTAGGAGACCTTGGAAAGGTGTTCTCATGTTTGGCCCTCCAGGTACTGGAAAGACACTGCTTGCTAAGGCTGTTGCTACTGAGTGTGGTACAACATTTTTCAATGTTTCATCTGCTACACTGGCTTCAAAATGGCGTGGGGAGAGCGAGCGTATGGTGCGGTGCTTGTTTGATCTGGCACGAGCTTATGCACCAAGTACAATTTTCATTGATGAGATTGATTCTCTGTGCAATGCCAGGGGGTAAGTATTTCAACTGTATGTATGGTGGAGGACTGAACCATGCACAGCTGCTTGTCAGGGAAAAAATTCAATGCTTGTATGTGTTATGCCAACATTCTGTATTATGTTAGGTTTTCATGTTGCACAAAAGTTTGTCTATAGTTTTATCTGTGGCATATGCTGGAAGTTGCTTTCTAGGTTTTCAGTATTCTTATAATGATGCTTTAAACTCTCTCTCTCTCTCTTTTCTTATTTATTCCTTTATCCTGCACATTGATTCCAATGCATGAAGTTGTTTGTTATGGTCTGACATATGACTGATTGTGCTAGTATTCTTTTTCTTTGAATGATTTGCAACACTTCAGGGCTTCAGGGGAACATGAATCATCTAGAAGGGTTAAGTCTGAACTTCTGGTTCAGGTAGATGGTGTAAACAATACTTCGACAAATGAAGATGGTAGCCGAAAAATAGTGATGGTTTTGGCGGCTACTAACTTCCCTTGGGACATAGATGAAGCTTTGAGGTTCGTCATGCTTCTATTTCACTAGGAGCTTTGTATTCCTGGAATTGTCTATTAGACTGAACTATCTGCAATATCTGTAAAAAATGTTATATTTTGCTATGGTTGCTCTTACTCATAACTCTATCTAATTTGATGATGATGTGATCAGGAGGAGGCTGGAAAAACGTATTTATATTCCGCTTCCAAATTTTGAGAGTCGCAAGGCACTTATTAGGATCAATTTGAAAACTGTTGAGGTAAATCGACCATATGATGGATATTTATTTTTTAGTAGGTACTGATGTTACTCCATTCGCATTCTTTGTTACTCCACATATTACAAGGAAAACAGTACTATCTCAATGTTAGGTTCATTCAGTTGATATACTTCTCTAACTCGAGATAATAGAATTGGGTTTCTTTTTGATTTTGGAAGGTTGTTTATTATTTCCTTCCGAAAAAAAAAAAAGCTCTTGGTCATCCTTTTTTTTTTGAGAAGTTTTTTAAAAAATTTCCTTGTAGAGGATCAAGTTTTGTCTTGTCACATAATAGCTTTTTATGTGTTACTTTCCTTGAGGCTTTCTTTGCTACCCATTTTTCACTGAAGTTAAAATTTAAACTCTTAATGAAACTATCTCTTGTGAATTGGCATTGCCATAAAGTGCACAGTTGAATTCTAAATATGAGTTTCATTTATTTTATTTGTTTGTTTTCAACTGCTCTCTTATTTTTAATCTGTGTAGTAAAATTCCAGCTAATTGTTTTATGGAAGTCCATTTTCCATTTTCCATGTTAATGAATTATATAGAAACAAAAGATGAGGGGTCAATCTAGAAACCATATATATAATTGTCCACTTGAATTTGTGGTATATTCTTTTATTATGTTTTGATGAACAGAAAAATGAGATGCTAAAAAAATTTGAGATATAATGAATAGGGTTGCTGTTGTAGATGAAATATGGAAAAGGCCGTGATTCCATGATGTGTAGAAAGAAGTTTTTGTAACAACAATTTTCTGAAAAAGGTTATTTATTTATGTGTTTTCTGTAAATCTGAAGGTTATGGCAAGATTGTGTACGAAGATGGTTTGTATGAGTTTGGCTGTGGATGTGTGCTTCTGTTGTGACTATGTTTTTTTCCAATACTTTTGTCGCAAAGGATTTATTTCAAATCATGTTTTCTGATCACAAGGATTTATTGTATCGCAATTATGTATTTGCTGTGAGGCAACCATATGTTATACTTGTCTATTGTATACTGTGGCTATGTACTAAAAAGGAAAATGCTATTAGGTGGCTCCTGATGTAGATATTGATGAAGTGGCTCGTCGGACAGAAGGGTACAGTGGGGATGATCTTACAAATGTTTGCCGGGATGCTTCCTTAAATGGCATGAGGCGCAAGATAGCTGGAAAGACGCGAGATGAGATTAAAAACATGTCTAAAGATGAGATTTCAAAGGATCCTGTTGCAATGTGTGATTTTGAAGAGGCTTTGCAGAAGGTCCAGCGGAGTGTTTCTCAAGCTGACATTGAGAAGCATGAGAAGTGGTTTTCAGAATTCGGATCAGCATAAGTAGGTATACATGTATGACCCATGTTGAAAAGAAGACCTGCTGTTCTGATGATTGACTTCCTTTAAATTCATTAAAAAGGGTGCTCTCGGTGTATTTCAGCTGTGATTTTGTTGATTGTAATCCAGTGTTTGGAAAGGGTTCATGTGTTTTGTTAATTTTTGTTCCTGTAGCCACTGCAATGAATGTGATTCGATTTATTTTACATAACTTTGGGTCTTGTTATTAGACTACTGTATGCAATTTGGATCAGGAAAAAAAAAAGGCCCAAGAAAATGCATTCACTGGCTTTCAAAAATAGTTCAAAACATGAAGTTTGGGATGTTAAAATTTCACCGAGTCCTGGAGTCATTTTCTAGAAGCTCTTATTTTTCTTTTGGTTTGTGTTGAGCGTGTGATTAATCCCAGTGGAACGGGTCATTCAGGCAACTAGAATTTTCTTGCGGGTCAAGCAGCTTGCCCAAGATTTTATCGGATTCCTGTGTTGTCTCTTTACACACTTATGCCTAGAATCGACTTTGAAGAAATTTTGAAGTCAAAAATCTCTATCCCATCTAACTCTATAAATAATCGCAACATCTAAATCATAACCAATATTCATCCTTTAGTCCCATAAAAGCTGTACACAAAATATTAACAGACTTACTAGAGCCATTACATTTGGGTGAGTTCATCGCAATTTTCTTGGACCCTTTCCTTATAAATGCTCTTTTAACTGTCATTGCCAGCCTTTTTGTCCTTAGATATAGCCACCCCACGAACCATGGGAAGATACAACTTCAACCTCTCTCTTTTTTCTCCCTTTATTCTTCTCTTCACTCTTTTCGCGTGCAATCCAACTGCTATTTCTCAAAACTGGACATCAGGAGGTAAATTCTTGCACTGATCAATACTTTGAGGCTCTTTATATTGGAAGTTTTCTGGGTTTTGAATATTGTGATTGATCATATGGGTTTTGCATGTACAGATGGCTTGTGTGCTTCGGTTTTCTGTGGGCAAGGGACATGCAAGAATATTAATACATTGCCTGGTTTTGAGTGTGATTGCTATTCTGGTTGGAACGAGATTCAGATTGGTCCTTTGACCTTCCCCTCTTGCTTAATTCCCAATTGTGAGCTTCTTTCTTTCTTTCTGTTACATCAAAAAGAAATATTCTCTTTGTAACCTTGTGTTTCTTTTTTATTATCCCAGCTGCTATATTTTTTCGTCAGTTCATGAAGGATTGCAACACTGCAACTATAATAACCTTTTTCTCAGATGTGAAATGGCAGCAATACTTTCAGTGTCATGAAGTAGAACATATGCATGCGTGTGTCATCTTGTAGAACAGAATATGAAATTATGAATGTGTTTGGAAAATACCTTCAAATATAAAATTAAAATTCCAAGAAGACAGCATCTTTGGTTGAACATTCTCCTGCTCTTTTCTAGTTAGATCCATATTCAAATCTTGCAATCTAAAAGGAAAATTCTTCCTCTCTGGAACCACGAGCATCAGAATATGAAGTCCCCAATTTATAAATACTTTGAAAAAAAAAAGTCTTGGTTTCTGCCTCTGTTCCAGTTGTTAAATATATTCTAATTTATCATCCATTCTGATCTTTACATATTCTTAAATAAATTCCTTTCATGCTTTCCAATGCAATACCTATTATTTCCTCATATTTAAAGCAAAAAGACTGTTTTCTTTTCTGAGTTCATGCTTTCACAAGGAGTTGTATGCTTGGTGTGTGGATGCTGACAAATTTTGTGTGCACTTTTTGACCTATGGTGAGACTAATTCTAAGTCTTGTACTGAGTTCTGAATTCTTTTGAGACAAACCATTAGTATTTGAAACTTCCAATTTTTTTTCTTTAAATTATTCTGTGGAGCCATCTAGATTTGACTTAATTCATATATTAGGAGGTGATTGAGATTGACGTCATGGTTTTGATCTTTGATGCTCATGTCCTTTCATCCAAGTGTTTTAGCAAAAAACCAATGGTATTTTAGCTTAATAATACTGAATCTGCACTCAAGATTATGACCTTTTTCTAGTCCTGGCTGCTGTTAGAGCCAAGTGAACAGGAAAAAAGGAAAGTTTCTTTTGTGAGCAACTACTAGATCACCGGTAATGAATTTTTGCAGGCACAATTAATTTACAATGTGGTAATGAATCTCCACCACCACCTCCTCCATCAGTTCCTGTCCCACTACCTCCATTAAATTTAACAAACCGTGAGTATCATTCAGCATCGATGTATCCAATCCAATCACTGTTTTATACATTTGGAAGAAACTAATGAATTTTACTTTACAGCTTGTAACTTAGTCTGGTGTGCCGATGGATCCTGCTTGCCTAATGGAACAGGACACACTTGCCAATGCAATGAAGGCTCATCAAATTTGGCGAATAATGCAGAGTTACCCTGTTTTCAGCAATGTAAGACGCTTCCTCATTACTCCTACATAATCCATATAACGGAAATGATTATTTGCTTTGCTTGCAATGTGTAGGAATTGAAGAATCTGTAGGAATGGTACCCTGTATTTATATGTCCATTTGCTTTTTTACCAGGCTACCTTGGAGCAGATTGCCATGACCTTGGATTTGGTCCACCAGTTTCATCACCACCACCATCACCATCAGGTTCGAATAGAAATGTTATGCCACCTCCATCGAGTAGTCCAGACTCGGCTGGAAATGGTATACCATATTAATCATATTTTGCAACACGTTGTCCATAGTGCTAATGTTGTTTTGAAGTAAAAGAAACTAACTACTTCTGAAAATTGCACCTGCACAATCCTTGAATATGAACTTGCAAACAAGTAATTCTATCTAAACAATTAATATACTTTTCTCTTCCTATACTGAACTGTTCTTCACATTCACATAATTCTTTAAATAAATTTAGAAAAAAAACCATAATTGTTATTAAT
>CAOGCB010185705.1:0-12443 GCA_948266635.1 Cnidoscolus chayamansa | reverse complement strand
CTTCTCTCTCTCCATTCTGTTTCTCATCTCCTTTTCTCTCTCTATCCTCTCATCCCTATTATGTTTTTGTCTCTCTTCTCATCCCAATTCTTTATACTTCTTATCTAAAATTCTGTTCTTAGTCCCTATACATGACATACGTTTAGAAGATCATAGTGCATTTACCTTTGTGCTTGTTTTCTATCTGTTCCTTTTTCTTTCATTATTTACTATTAAGAAGGTTATTAATAATCTGGTCAAAACTTGGTGTTCAGAGAATGATTTTTTTTTTCTGTATTTTTCTTTGTAATAACGTATTAAATGTATCATGTCAACCAGATGAAAGAGAGTATCAAGAGTGATAAAAGAAATTCGAGATCTCCATCGGTTGGCTCCCTTCCACTGATTCTGGATATAGATGACTTTAAGGTAAGGGACTCTGAAGAATTTACAGTTTGTAACAGGAAGTTATACTATTAGATTCGACTTTTTTCTTTTGCTCAGCTAAGATATCTGAATTTTATTTGTAGGGTGAATTTTCATTTGATGGATTATTTGGGAACTTAGTAAATGAATTACTTCCATCTTTTCAAGAAGAAGAAGCAGATTCAGAAGGGCATGGAAACATTGGTGGGAGTGATGTCCTGGCTAATGGGCATGTAAAAGCCCCCCCGGAGGTAGCAAAACTTACACAAGGGCTGTCCCCTTTATTTCCAGAAGTAAATGCTCTCTTGTCTCTGTTTAGAGATTCATGCAAAGAGTTAATTGATCTTCGCAAGCAGGTAGGGTTTTAGATTGTTGCTATGGACATGGAATATACAAGGTGAAGGTCATTGGAATTTTTATGATGGGATTTTATTTGTGCTTTTTAGATTGATGGAAAGCTCTCCAATCTGAGGAAAGATGTTTCTGCCCAAGATTCTAAGCACCGCAAGACACTTGCTGAGGTTCATAAATAGTCTTTATGCATGACTTCTAATTATTTTGGACACTGTATTGAAGAAATGGTATGCCAAACGAGAAAATTCATTCCATGAAAAATTGAGATCACGTTCCCATTTGCCTGTTGCATTGCAAGAAGCTTGTGAATCTGAATCTGATATTATATTTTTATCGCTCAGTTGGAAAAAGGTGTAGATGGATTATTTGATAGCTTTGCAAGGTTGGACTCACGTATTTCAAGTGTTGGACAGACTGCTGCAAAAATAGGAGATCATTTGCAAGTAAAGTTTATGAAAATTGATTATTCTTTGCATTGTCTTCCAGTTTCATAGTTATATAATCTAGTCTTTTTTGCTTGTCAGAGTGCAGATGCTCAGAGAGAAACTGCCAGCCAAACAATAGAACTCATCAAGGTACTCTCAGTCAATTTATTTTGTATGCTTTTCTTGGTTGGACGGTCTAACACCTTGTTGATTCATTTCCTGCAGTACTTGATGGAGTTTAATGGCAGCCCAGGCGATTTAATGGAACTTTCGCCTTTGTTTTCAGATGACAGCCGTGTTGCTGAGGCTGCTTCAATTGCGCAGAAATTACGTAAGATGACAGTACTTTTCCTTAAAGATCTGAAATTGCAAGATTCCAGTGGCTCAACTTCTTTACCATGTGCATGAGCAGGATGATTATTGCTAAGTTACTTCTTTTGTACATCTGTCTTGTGTTTATTATCTTTTATATTGATTGAGTCAGGGAGATCCATTTCAACTGAGGTTTATCTTTTTATAAGTTAGCACCCTTTTCTGTCCCCCATCTTTCTATTTCCATATTGAGATTGGCTAAATTTTTACGCTGGCCGCCTACCTACCGCAACCCTCCTTCTTTACCCGGGCTTGGGACCGACTACGCTACTCGCATATCCCATCTTTCTATTTCCCTGTAGCCAAAAAATATGAGGGCAAATTAGATGTAATTTTTCCTTACCCTACTTGCGAAAGTGCCGAAACATTTATGTAATTGTGGAATTCTTCATCCCTTTTTCTGTCCCCCATCTTTCTATTTCCCTGTAGCCAAAAAATATGAGGGCAAAGCGAAAGTGCCAAAACATTTATGTAATTGTGGAATTCTTCATTTTATTTTCATTGAAATTAGTTTTCATGGATGCATGTACTGCCCTTAGCTGCCAGCAGTTTTATGACATCCATTCTGATGTAGTAATGAAATTATATCTGAATATTTAACTTAGTCATGAATCCAGGAAAAATCAATTTGACCTTCCTTTTGGTTCGTGGTAGATAAAAGAGAAATTTTTGCATGTTTCCTTAAGTTTGTTTGTTTCTAGAACATGTAATTTAGTTTCTGTTTTATTATTTGCATGCTTTTTAATGCCATATGAATCATCAAACCTTTGTGAATTTTAGGTTCCTTTGCTGAGGAAGATATGGGAAGACAAGGCATATCTGTACCATCAGTTATGGGAAATGCAACTGCTAGCAGAGGATTAGAAGTTGCAGTTGCTAATCTTCAGGATTACTGCAATGGTATGGTAAATTCTGTTTTATCATGTATCATATTGTTCTGATCTCATATTTTAGTTGCTAAAATTAGCCTAGTAACAACTACCTGGCACCTAGCATATGGTAAATCCTTGTGGTGTAGAAGGCTTAACTATCTTCCTGATAATCATGTATTCAAATTACAGCCTGGTTTGCAGGTAATGGAAGCATGCATGTACTGGTCATAACTCAATGATAATGGTCGATCGCTCGCAAAATTTAGGAAATGAAGAGATACCTAAAAACATAAATAAAACTAAGATACATAATTTAATAATAAGTACAAATGTTTTTAAATAAAGACATTGGATTAATCATTCTAGACATTATTAGGTATAATCAATTTAAAACTAAAATAACTAGGATCACAAATTGGTTCTAGAGTGTGGCTCATTGGGCGATAGGATCTTGAATTGATTGGGAGAATATGGATGTAGAAATGCAGATTAATTGCTCTCATTTCACATAAACATTCACTATTTGCCGATCTAAGAAATGAAGATTCGTGAAGATGGGAAATTTCAGAGAAGCAAATGGAGAAGTATAGAAACTGGAAACAAAATAAGCTTTCTGCCTCTGCACCACCAGTAAAAAGAATCCCTATCTGCCCATGAGGCTAAAGGCCTTTTCCTTTTTCTTTCTCTGCCATTTTTTAAGGAGATGTTGGTAAGTGTACACCCAAAAACCTGTAAAATAACAACCATTATTTAAAATCATGATAGTAATTTATTAGCATCTGGCCTTCCACTTGCCAAAGGAGCAATAAGTTGGTTGGATCTGAAAACTGAAAAATGCATCCTTGGACTGTTAGTTTGTTTCTTTCCTTCCAAGTTATTTTTTCCTTTAATATTGATGCTTTTATGTAGAACTGGAGAACAGATTGTTGGCTCGATTTGATGCAGCATCACAAAGAAGAGAGTTGTCCACCATGGCAGAATGTGCTAAAATTTTATCTCAGGTGATCTTTTTCCTATGTGATCTGACATAATTTTTTGATATTAACTTCAAACTTATGGCAATAATTTTTTTTTAATTTTTCCCTGCCCCTAAGTATTATTTTTTATGTTTCCAATTTTAAAATATGCATGTAAAAGATGATTTATTGTGCACTCATTTTCACAAATTGTAATTAGACTAATAGCTATAAGTGATTTGAAGCCCCTCATATATTGTTCATATCAGTTTAACATGTTGAGTGCTCAGATTTTTAACATTCCTGGTCTTTGTTCTGTTTTGGCTGTGACCTTTTTACTTCTCCACCTGTTTTGTCTGTTCTGATGTAGTGGCTCATGTCCTGTGATTTGCAGTTTAACAGGGGTACCAGTGCTATGCAACATTATGTGGCAACACGTCCGATGTTTATTGATGTGGAAGTCATGAATGCAGACACCAGACTGGTTCTGGGTGATCAGGTTTCTCAAGCTAGTCCCAGTAATGTTGCTCGTGGGCTTTCTTCAATGTATAAAGCAATTACAGGTTTGGAGGATATTTATTCAGACTACTGCAATGTTTTTGAACTCTTCAGAGTCATTCTGTAAACATATTTGTTTTTTGTTTGTGAAGATACTGTTCGTAAAGAGGCGGCCACAATTATGGCAGTATTTCCTTCTCCTAATGATGTCATGTCAATTTTAGTGCAGGTACTCTGGCATGCAGTCTTTTAAATTATACTATGTATTTTATGTTGTTGAATTTAAATATGGCTATGGCATAATATGGTAATACTAGTTTCCTAATTTTGTTTGTGATTTCCTAATATTGACTAGTTTCCCAATTTTGTGCAGCGAGTTTTGGAGCAGCGAGTTACAGCTCTCTTGGACAAATTGTTAGTCAAACCTTCTCTTGTGAATTTGCCTCCTATGGCAGAAGGGGGACTTTTGTTAGTGAGTAGAATTACCTCCTTATTTTAATGTCAAGTGATTATCAAATCCCGACTTAATTTACATTTGGCTTGAGACTTCAGTATCTCAGAATGCTAGCAGTAGCATATGAAAAGACTCAGGAACTTGCTAGAGACCTACGAGCTGTGGGATGTGGTGACTTGGATGTTGAGGGTAATGGATTAACCCTTCTGGTTCTGTGTTTAAGTTGTGGAAATTAGGACTGTGATCCTCAGCAATCTTATAGGAATGTAATAATTGCCAGTTGCACTATTTTATAGAAAAAAAAAGTGAATTTTGCATGTCTATTTTCTTGCAACTGCATGTTTTTCATGTTGATTATTGTTGCAGTAACTGTGCAGTTAGCAATGAGGATTAGGCCAGCTCAAGTGCTAGGCCTTCCTCTGAGATTATTGACAATGACTTCATAATCTATTAGTGGAGGTTCAAGTGTGACCTTAGCTTAATTTGTTACCTTTGTCCTTTCTGGGAATGGTATTTTCAATAGCAGCTCGATACATTTGCAAGTTGGATACAGCCTAAATCGATTCATTTGTGTACTTCATTTTCTTTCCACTTTGTTTCAAGAGTAACTTCCTATGTTTGAATGTTGATACAGGCCTCACAGAATCTCTCTTTTCTTCTCACAAGGATGAATATCCTGAACATGAACAGGCTTCTCTTAGACAGCTATATCAAGCAAAGGTTAGTAATGATCACATTATTCTTGATCAGATTTATGATGCACTTTGCTCTTAATGCAACAGACTATATCTTGTCATTCAGATGGAGGAATTGCGTGCTGAGAGCCAGCAGCTTTCTGAGTCAACTGGAACAATTGGACGATCAAAAGGAGCTTCTTTAGCATCTTCTCAACAGCAGATATCTGTTACTGTTGTGACAGAATTTGTGCGTTGGAATGAAGAAGCAATATCAAGATGTGCTCTGTTTTCATCTCAAGTAATGTTTTCATTTTGCTGTCAGTGGTGGTTTGTCCTAGCCTATGTTTTTATAAAATTCATGTATGGTAGTTAAGGTCCTGTTGCCCCAGGTGGAAATTAATTACTCTGCCTTCAGTGTTTCAATGAGGTGGTAGATGCCTTGAACAACAACCACATTGAATAACAAAAGCAAAATGTATATGTTACAGGAATTAAACATGCAACATAAATTGGAAGTTGGCTTAGAAAATTAGATTGAGGCATAATTAGCTGTGTTCTGATCTGATGGATGCTATCTTATTAATTACTATTATTTGTCTGAAAAAGGGAAAGAAAGAAAGAACCGAAAAATGGCCTAATAAGTAGTATGATAGGGATGTAAAAATGATTATGCTCTCTTTCTATTTTTTCTCTCTCAGGTTTCAAGTATTTTACTTGTTTACTAATTGATTTCAAATGGGTTTTCTACAGCCTACTACCCTGGCAGCCAATGTGAAAGCAGTGTTCACTTGCTTGCTAGACCAAGTAAGTTGCTTAACTAATATCAGTTATCTGCTAATTCATGTTATGGGCGCTGAGCTTTTTCCATTAAGCAGGTTGGGCAATATATAACAGAAGGTCTTGAAAGGGCTAGAGACGGCCTAACTGAAGCTGCAGCTTTGAGGGAAAGGTTTGTTCTGGGCACAAGTGTTAGTAGAAGAGTGGCTGCTTCTGCTGTAAGTACCTGACCATATGCCTTTCTTTGGCTATTAGTTTATCTGGACCATAAGTCTATGATGTTCCTTTTTCTTATATGAAACATAATTAGCACTGAATAGTTGACATCAATGAGATTGTTGATTTGTAGGCAGAAGCAGCTGCTGCTGCTGGTGAGAGCAGTTTCAGATCTTTTATGGTTGCTGTACAACGGTGTGGCAGTAGTGTGGCTATAGTTCAGCAAGTATGTTGGGTTGCCTAACCTTGTTAAGTTATTATCAGACCATGTATCTGGAAACTTAAATTTGTTTCACTTTTATCTGCAGTATTTTGCAAATTCTATCTCTCGTCTCTTACTACCTGTGGATGGTGCTCATGCTTCCTCATGTGAAGAAATGGCAACTGCTATGTCCAGTGCAGAGGCTGCTGCATATAAAGGGCTTCAGCAATGCATTGAAACTGTTATGGCTGAGGTTGAATCTAAACTTCTAGCCTTTTACTTCCGTGATCTATTAGTGGACGTTCACAATTCTGGTGGATAATCACAATTCTTTACTTCATGATATAATTGTTTTCTGGCAGCACCAAATACATCAGAACGTTTTTCCCCTTTGTTTTGATTGTGATGAAGATAACGTGTGTTTCCATTTTGCACATTTATTTTGCTGTTCTTTAGTATTGTTGTTGATATTGTTATTATTGTCTTACCATTATTATTTTATCTTTGTGAAACTCGTTTAGGTAGAGCGATTGCTATCCGCTGAACAAAAGGCAACAGATTATCGATCACCAGATGATGGAATTGCTCCTGATCATCGTCCGACAAATGCTTGTACAAGGTACATCCAACAGCACAAACTTTGAAGTTATCTTTGGAACTGTTGGGAGTGGTTTCCTAGTATGTGGGAAATGTGTGGATTGATAAATTACTTCACTGTGTTGACTATCTCAAATAACAAAAGCTCAGCTCTAAACCTCTAGATAATAGGATGATCAAAACAGTTCATTTGGTTTCCACCGACTACTTTCATGTCAAATCACATTACCATTTAGCAAACAAATTATCTTTTCAGCTATTATTTATACAAAATTGTATCTCTCTTCTTTTGGCTAGAGTTGTGGCATATCTTTCTCGTGTGCTTGAGGCTTCATTTACTGCATTAGATGGTCTCAACAAACAAGCATTCCTGACTGAACTGGTATGATAATTTATCTTCTGAGGCTCTTCGTTCTTGTTGACCCTTCTATACTAAATGATTGGCTATATGTAATAAGTGTTGTTAGAAACATACAATTCACGATATAAACTGTATCTGTCTTATTCAATCATTAACCTAACAATATGAATCTGATGGATAAGTAACTAAAAATCAAATAAGAATTGCATGAATTAAATATGAATTGTGAGAGTCATCAGGAATCAATATCACATCAGATCAAGAATAATGTGATCATTGCAACCCTTTGCTTGATCACAAGAATAATGTGATCATTGCAAGAATAAAGCTAATGGCCAAGTTTTTTTTAAAAGTGGGAAACAGAACAGAAAACAAAGAGGACAGCAAATTTTAACTTGCTAGTTTGATGCATTGAGTTTGGCCCCATTAGTTCACTTCGATTTTATGCTTATTACATGATTTGAAAATGTGTATCTATATAATTGAGTAAGTAATATCTTTTAAGAAAATTAATAGGAAATATATCTACAAATGTATATATGTTATTCTCAATTGATTTTCAAAAGTTGTATTGTAACTTATGAGAGTGGATTAGATTCTTA
Organism: Cnidoscolus chayamansa; assembly: GCA_948266635.1. NCBI lineage: Eukaryota > Viridiplantae > Streptophyta > Magnoliopsida > Malpighiales > Euphorbiaceae > Cnidoscolus > Cnidoscolus chayamansa. Next base: position 4,675 of record CAOGCB010185705.1, on the reverse strand, counting down.
ATCCTCAATTAAGAAAAAAGGATTTTGGTTCTCAATATGTTTCTCTATTTGATAAATATGTATATAATCCAATTTTCTCGTACTGTTGCTATTCATAATTGCTTATCCACAAATTAACTTTTCTTAGTAAATTTTTATTATTTTAGCAATATGAAGATAGTATATGTACATATGCTTACAAGTTAACATGTGCATATATATTATTTTAGGGAAATCGCTTGTATAAAGGGCTGATTAATCACTGGCACAAATTCACTTTTAACCCCAGGTAATTCATCTTTCTCTTAAGTGTCATGTCCTAAACTTTTACTTTAGTGGTCCTTTGGTCACATTTATGGCTACGGTTGTTTCTTATTTTTGTAAAGAGAAGTCAGTTTCAGCAATTGCATGCAAAGTTTTGGCCAAAGTTCCTCCCAGTCTATTCAGAATTTGAGAGTAATTTTATTATTGAAGGTTGAGAATTTTGAAGACAGCATTTAGTTCCCTTATTTATTCAATCCCTATAGGCTCTATAGCATTTATTTTCTGGATTTATTCCTGAGCATAAAAGTTGGGATTTCCCTACTCCTGGGATATTATATTTTAGTGGAGAGCTTGGCATTGCCCAAGTGCTAGTGTGCATCTGGAAAGTTGGAAGTGATGCTTTTAGAAGTTTATGTAATTTTTTTCCTGGTAGAGAATTCCTTATTTCTGTGATTCCCAATAATCTGGCTACTGTTATCAATCCTACTACATCACACATTCTTCAGTGACTCGTACAGCAATGTTATACCTACTGATGCAATCCCTTTTTTTTCCATTTTTTGCCTGAATTATTTTTAAGTTTTTTATTCTCTGGGTGCCTGGAAATTGTCACATTTTTGTTATTCTTCTGCTGTTTTTCTCTGTGTAGTGGAGGTCTGCGGCTGAAGCGTGATATAACTGAGTATGGGGAATTTGTGCGGAGTTTCAATGCTCCTTCTGTTGATGAGAAATTTGAATTGTTGGGCATGTAAGTAACAGGACTAAAATCTAGTTTTCTTCTTTCATTTCCAACTCCATTCACTGACTTAATTATTTTATATCCAGATTGGCAAATGTATTTATTGTGGCTCCTGAAAGCCTCTCCACTTTGTTTGAGGGTACTCCCAGCATCCGTAAAGATGCACAAAGGTATCATCGCTTTATTGTCAAGTCCATTTTATGCAGTAGGTAACTTGTAGCCTTAGTCCTGAACTCAGTAGAGCTTGGCTGCATCCGTCTCAGCCTCTCTCTCTTTCCTTTCTGGTTTCTTATTCTTGTTTGCTTTTAACTACATCAAAGATGCATTTCTGTGGTGACTAAACTTTGATTTGGTGACCAATTCAGGTTTATTGAGCTTAGAGAGGACTTCAAGAGTGCAAAACTTGCGTCCAGACTTAGCTCCTTTTGGACAAGTTCTAGTTGATAAAGAAATAGCACTGACATGTAACCTCCCTCGTGCTTTGGATTTCTTACATCATAAGGTCAGGTATGCTTTACCTCACTCTGTTCCTATGCCGTCCAGCCATCTATGGAGACGAAATCAGGTGGAGAATAGTTTTTCTTTTTTAATTTTTTTTCCTTCCAAATTTCTGTTATTTTTAATGTATATTTTTTAAGCTATTGATGTCGATGTAATAGAATTGTATCTTTATGCTCTATTTTAGACAGTTAGGTTTGCAGTTTTGATTTGACGCTTCCAAAAAAGCATCCGCTGCCCTATTTGTATTTTTGTAAATGATACTCTCAGGGATGAATAATGGATAGTGTATATTAATGCATATGTAAATCTTCTTGTCATACTTTGGAAGCGGTGGCAATGAGATTTCAATCCATTTCCAAATTAGGTTGCTTTGAATATGGGCAAAAAAAAAAGCAAAAAAGAATATGGGCTTTTGGGGCAACCCGCAAGAGTTGACTCGACTTGCTTTCATTTGAGTTGACATCACTTTCTAGGTTTTATATAGTTCGTTAAGTCTGGAATATCGGTGGATAAATACAGGGACTGTAGTTGAAAGGAAAGACGTTTCAATCATTCAACTTGTAGATAATCAACAAAATTGAAATGAAAACAGCATAAATCACACAAATTTAATTCTATTTGTGTCCACCTTCACCCTTAAAACTGTTGTGTTTTAGAGATTGGTCTATTTCTGCTTTACTGCCTAATTGACGCATGAATATGATAGATCGAATCTTTCGACTCCCACTCTTTGAAGTTGTAAGAGTACTTATTCCATTCTTAGGCTCCAAGTTATTTCCATGCAAAAAGTTCTTTTTAATTAATTACTATACGCTTTAGTTCCAGCATTGAATTTAGTACTAGTATTAGTCTTTGTCTAAGAATTTTAAGTATTTGTGGTATTGTCTATGGACTCCAACACACGACACTCCAAAGGCTGCGATAGACTGATGATGCAGCTCGCACCAATGAAGCTTCAAATTGCAAGTATGAGTTTACCTTCACCAAAAGTCGATGAATCATACAATTGGGAACAAAAAGTATGGCTGGATACTAAGGAGACACTTGGCACTTCCTCTGATTTTGGTGGGTGCACCCTATTTTTACTAGTGTGGCACTTCTCTCCCACTATAAAGTGCTGCCTCTCTCTCTCTCTCACTGTTTCACAGGAATGAATTGAAAGAAAGTGAGGAAAAAAGAATTATGGATGAAGAAATTTTAGTGGAATGTTGGGTTGCTTATGATGTGTTATCTTCTTTGATAGCGATGGTATCTATCAGTGACATGTCCCTGTGCCCAACCCATGATATGATAACTCCCTTTGGTCTCTCTCTCTCTCTCTCTCTCTCTCTCTCTCTCAACTGGTTCACGAACTTGTAAGATATTGACGACCCCACAATCTTTCCACTACATTGTATTTGTGGGTAATTGATTATATGTCATGCATACGGCCATGCCCCTATCTATTCTCAAAAGTTTTACATGACAATCTTTCCAAGTCTTGTTCAAACTCAATTCTCTCCCAATTCCTAACTAGGTGGATACTAATTTGGTCCAAGGAGACATTGTTGAACTCAAAATGTAATGGAAATTTAAAATAATAACAAAGAAAGATCCTTACCCAAATCTTTAGGTCTTTACAGGATTATAGGGAGTTCTCTTAAAACTCTATCAATATCTGTGGTTGGAAAAGTGTAAAGAGAAAAGAAAGGGAATGTACCAAGGTAGGTTGGCGTTATAGGTTATAGTGGTGATAGTCCAAAATGGAACTCCTATATATACTGAAAAAGTGAAGAAAATTCGAATTATTATAAAATGAGTAATATGTCCTACTTAATTATTACTTGAAAAAACAAAAAAAGAAAACCTTTTCACGTTATGGATTTGTCTTCTTGCTCACACACTCATATAGGCCATTAACAGGTTAAGTAATATCGTAACTTAAGGAATGAAAAGATAATAAAAAAAGCCACTAATGAAGCCTCAGCTATGTAACAAATCACACAGACCCACCAAAGAATTCAGTATTTATTGTTAATTCAAGTATCACTTGGGCTCTAAAATATGGGAAGCTAGTGGTGCCTGCTTCTTCAACCCATTACTTTCTCATTTCTTTTCCTCGGTAGATGGTAAGATATGACATTTATATTGCAATAAATAATCATCATCTCCAACTACATCACTAAACTAAATATCCCATTTGGTCCCCTTTTTCCACATTATTGTTCCAAAATCACTTCAGATACATTTTTAAGCTTATTATAAGTCAATTTCAACTTCTTCTTTTTTATTTCATTGTTCAAAATACGGTGCAAGTTGATAGTTACTTTAACATTTAAATCACTGTATATGCTAACTTGAATCAAATGATTAAATTTTCTAATGATGTAATTGATTTATAAAAAAAAAAAAAAAAAGAAGAGAAGATGTTTGAGCTGCTGGGTGAATACTGATTAGGTTGCATCTAATCTCTTACAAGAGCCAGTTGAAAAAGCAAGTTCACATGTTGTGTCTTTTTGCACCACCCCCACCTCTTTTGTTTTTGGCTGCGCTCTTTTTATTTTTATTAGTTTTTTCATATCATTTTATGTGAATCTAATTCTTTTATTATTATTTTATATTTATATATTTCACTTGTGATTATTTTAAATTATAATTAATTTAGGATAATTTAAATTTATTTTAAAATCTTTTACTTTTTTTTTTTGTTAATTTATTACTTTATTTTTTTTTTTATCAAATCTGTTCAGCCCCACTCCCACTATCACCATGCCGCATGACCCCACACGCTTGCAATTCAATACCTCGTGCCACGCACGTCTAGATTACCGTTTTAACTGGATTTCCTACCGTGCTTTTATTTATTTTTAAAATCCGTCTCAGCGCATCATCCACCGTTGGAAAACAACAAAGTATCTGCTTTTCTACAGCTTTCGAAGAAATTTCTCCACCGTTGTTCTCTTATCATAGGATTCGAGGCAAAGGGCACAAGTATCCAAATCACGTGTCACTCCGTGGCGGCAGGTAACGGCTACAACTATCTCCTTTTTCGCTCTTTTTTTTTTAACTTCTTTTTTTTTTTAGTCTTATAAAAAGAATATGTGGGCCCAACGACATCTGCCAGCTGTCAAGTGCCATGTCACCTTATCTCTAGTGCACTGTCACGCGCTCATCCAAAAATAAATTAAACAAAACATTCACTAAAATAAATTA
>CAOGCB010185353.1:0-12412 GCA_948266635.1 Cnidoscolus chayamansa | reverse complement strand
GTGATGAAATTTTGATGCAGCTTCATCTGAAGGCCATTTATGCTATATTGGTTTCCTCGGTTTTGGGTTTTGGTATATGCATGACCCTCAACTCTCTGTATATTCAATATTACGCTAGGCGAGTTCAGGTTGCCCAGAATCCTAGGCCACCAGTATGACTCAACACGGAGACGCAAGATCCTCTATTTATATGCAGGTGGATTTGTTGCCTTCATATTTCTTGATGCGAAGCATTTGACCTAAAGAAATAATGTAATGATACCACTAAAATTTTGTATGGCCAAGGTGTTATCAGACGAGGAACTTCCACATTTATCCTTTCCTTGTTTTAGTTTAGCTCTTAAATCTATTGTTCTCCAACTTGGAAGTTGAGAGGTGGTAATTTTTTTTCTTTTTCTATTATTTACTAAAACATGCTGATAGGGCATTTAACTTCTCAGAAAAAAAATTCAACTTTTATACATGTTAAGAGCGTATTTTAACTTGTTCAAAAGAAATCAAATATTGCAATTTAACATATCACATATTATTTTGGAATGATTTTAAATAGAGATGGGGGAAAGATTTCGCAACTCTACATTTTCAAGTGTTATAATATACACAGCTTAAATATACAAGAAAACAAACCGGATTATGTACAAAGAAAACATCCTACTCCCACCGAGAAAAGGAAGAGGAGAAAAAGAAAGAGGAGAGAGAGAGAGAGAGAGAGAGAGATAGGGCAAGTTATTTATGCTTGGTGACAGGAATGAAGCTATCACCATCCTTTTTCACCCATATTGTAGAACGAGTTCTCTTCACATGATCTGCAAATATCTGATACCTGTCATAAAGAAATTATTAGACCAATTATAAACATCTGCTCTCCAGATGCATGGACGTGCTTATCACAAGACTGCCTAAACAGCAAGGAAAACATTCAATTCCTGTACACACCATCAAAGTGATGCTGCCAATAAAAATGGCGCTTACCTTTCATATTCCAGCTTCTGAGTCACAATCCCATTTAGTAGCAGCTCTGAACTGTAAATAGCCGCCCCTGGAAGCATGAAGTGTAGGATGAAAAATAATCATAAGTCTATTACTTGATGCATTATCTAAAGACATAAAGAGCGTAAATATCCAAACCTCTTTCAAGTAAAGGTACACAAACTTCATAATCCTCTTCACAAGATAAAACCAACAGATCCTCTACGATCATATCATCCTTAAGAGTAGATCTGCCAACTCTCTCTACCGCCTGAAAAGCATTTCCACCAGATATTCCTTAACGTGCAGTATAAAATGTAAAAGCATCTAAGAGGCGAAATGGAGTCACCCAACTCTAATGGACCAGCAGATCAATGTAAAACATGATCAATTTACAAAATGTTGATGATATAAATGCTCCATGGATGGATGAGAGGCAGAGATACCAGGGAAGAATATGAATCCAAATCTTTTATGAAACCATCAAGGGCCATCAGTAGAAACACTTTAAATGCAAAAGAAGCTAATCCCATCAGCAATGTAGAACTCAAATCAGACTATGGGGATCACAATACATACCTGACCACAAACTGCTTTAACCAAGCCTGAAATAATTTCTTTACTAGGCTTTAAGCTGGGAGTGATCAAAACTCTTCGGCCCTACAGAAACATTTATTTAGTAACTAGCTCAGCCAATGGAACAAGTTAAACCAACACTTAAAAAAAATAATAAAACAAACCTGCAGAAGTGGATGTTGACGTGCATGCGCTAATGAAACTGGCATATTAAAACCAAGCTCTTTTTCTTTTTTCATGTCCCGGAGTATGTATTTTTGCTCATCAATATAATAGTTAGCCCGTCCCACATTCTCAAGCCACAAATGTGTCACCACTGGTTTTCCAGAAGCAATGGCTTCCAACATATTCCTTGTGCGCACAAACGTATCAGTAATAAAGTGTGTTGCATCTGCAATAGAGGATGCTATGGAAACTTTAAGCCGGTCCATAATCTGTAAAACAAGAACAGGACACGTCTAAGTCAAACGTTTTCAAATGTTATGCAAAAGTGCTCATGGAAACCAAAGGACTACCTTCTTCTGCCGCTTTATTATATCATCATCCAAGTGGTGGCTTAACAAGACTCTAACGTTAGCCAAATCTCTTCTCTTCCTTGAATCGTTTGGTGCAGAAATAGGTTCTCGTTGCTTAGCACACAAGGTACTCAATTCTCTCATGAGGCATGATCTTGAGAGCCTCTTCTTGCAAGATTGCTTAAAATATTCATTACCAATACAGACAGGTGATGCAGCATTGACAGGGGTTGTACAGTTAGCTGGGGAAGTACACATTGAATTAGATGGTTCAGTTGCCTCCTTTGGCAAACAATCTGAACTAACTTTTATCCCATGTTCAGTGGATGGGGACGAATGTGCATTATTCTCTCTGTTACATAATTTTCCCTTTGCTCCTATTTGATCAACAGATTTCTTCTTCCCATTCTCAATGAAATTAGAACTGAAAACAGCATCACGTGAACCTGATTTATCCACATTTCTTGGTGATGATTCTACTTCAACATTTTGGTACAAGGAAGATGCATCCAGACCAATAGATATGGAGGATCGACTTCTTCTCTTTGTGCTTATATTTACAACATTGGTAGCTTTAGCATCAGTCTGTGGCCTTTTGTGTATACTTGTAGACTCTGACTGGTTAGATGCATTGGACTGAGCATCTAAGTTAACCAGTTCATTAAGCTGACCCGATTTTTGCCGACTAGATCTTCTTCGCCTTGGGAAACTGATGCCATTACCTGTAGTTGTCAATTTCGATTTGAAAGTTTCAAGTTCTTCAGATTGTCTCAAGACCACTTCTGAAGATTTCCCTTTAGCACTGTCAACACTGGCACCAGCTTCATTCCTCCTGTGGGCACTAATCTCAATTCTACAGTTTGTTTCTTCTCCACTACCAATAGACACATTCTCAGCTCTTTTTGATTGAGAGGCAACCAAGGAATGCCTAGTTCGATGAGCAACGGGTGTCAAATTAGCAAATTCCTCTGGTAAGTTCCGTTTCTTTACTGAGTTACTTCCAGTTGAAACAGTTCCATGATGTCCATTATGCACATCATGTAGGCTGCTTTCAATATGTCCTTCAGCCATTTTAGATGGCATTTTGTCTGCCCTTTTTATCCCATTGGTCATTGAGATTTGAACACCAGATTTATCTCTCTTCTTTCTTGTCTTTACTAGACCCATATCAGACTTATCAGGATACTTCTGTGATGAAAGTAAAGGTCGTTTATTTGATTCAGCACAACTGCCCTTCATTTTCTTAGATTGTCTTGGGGCAACCTCAACATCGTAGTCTTTACCAAAAGAGCATTGCTTATTCCTCTTAAATTTTCTTCCTCGAGAATTTGAATTTCCTGGCACATTATTAACATTGCTGATAGCAATTCCATCCCCATGCAATAAGGCTTCCATGGCTTCAGCTGCCAATTGAGTGTCCAAACCTACATCAAGCTCTTGTGGCATATGATTCCTGGCAACACCAGCTTCTAATTGTGCAACTGAAGATGCTATATTTGACTGTTCATCAAACTCACTGACTAGATTCTTTCTAACATTCGTTTCAGCTTCTGGTGCTTTCTTACTTAGTTTTGTATTATGCATCACTATTTTGGAATCAGACTGAATAACTATTTCATTCTGGACATCCATTTTCCCTTTACTTTCTCTGCATCCACCTAGTTGTTTTCCTTTCACCTTCTGGGGTTTCATAAAAGATCTTTGCCCAAGATTTGCACTACCAAAGAATTCTTCCTTCCTTCTACAGAAAATATCTCCCCCTCCCTCATCCTCCTGTCCATCATCCCAGTCAAAAATTCCTGACTTTCCATTGGTGCCTCTATCATTGGTTTTCTTGGCCAAACTTTGTGGCCCTTTTGCGGCTGAAACAAAATTTGATTTTCCTTTACTGCTACTCCTTCCCAGGTCAAAATCACTGAACAAGGTCTTGTTCTCTTCGATCAATCTTTGCACACAGGCAAATGCATTGGCTTGTGATGAGTCTCCAGGTTCTTGGGAGTCAATATAGCTCAACCCAGCCAGATCATCATAAGCGAGTAACTGATGCATTTCTATCCCCTTTGCAGTATTATCATTGCTAGAAGCAAGTTCTTCATCTTCAACAAAGTAATCCTCATTAAAAAGTTTTCTCACTGTAGAACGGCCAATCTTATAGTCATGCAAATTTACCAATCCTTTAACTTCATTGTTGCATCTTCCTGTATCACACACCTGATCAACTTCCTTCCAAGCTTCTGCACTTGGCCCATTACTTTTCATAGCATGTTCTTCTGAATGCTGATTGTTAGCATGGGGAGAACAAGACTCACTGTTGGTTCCCATCAAAGCAATTCTGGAAGCTGCTAGACCAAATGTTCTCAAAGACGCTGCACGTACTGAAGTAAATCTTGCAATAGATCCTAAGGGGTGGGGGAAAAAATTCAGAATGAAATAGTCCAATATCAAGATAGCAGTTATTAGCAGAAATTAAATATAAATTGCATTAGACCAAATACAAATTCCAACCTTATTATATTGACAAAGATAAATTGCACACTATTAATATAAATCATTTAAACTTCAGCTTCTCCACTTCAAAAGTTAGTTCAAGAGAGAGGGATCTTAGGCACTGCTCCATGTGATGTAAATGATCCTTGGTGTTGTCCACCAGAAAAGACACGATAAATAACAAGAAACAAGACGAAAGAATACAAACCAGGCTTTGGTTCTCGGCTGATCTGACCAGTTGGGGTTTCAGGAGAAACATCGAGTCCTGAAATACGTGGATATCATTATTATAGTTTTCAAGACTGATGAAATCCAATACATGCAGAAGTTGCAAGTGAACATTTCAGTTCAATTCTTAGTGTTTCATGAGTACATCAATACAAAAAATTAGAAATACAAAATCAACCAATTAAAGAACTGACATTTCATTCGACAAAATAATCCATCTTTTAAATTCATGACAATCTAATAATAAATATCATTCCTTAGAAAATTATACTGAAATTTCATTCATCACAAAAGGTTCAGAAGAACAGCTTACTGGAACTGCAGTTTTCATCAGGTTGCTCCACCAATCTGTTCTTAATGTGTTCAAGACAAGTATGCCAACTCTTCTCCTCATCCAACGATTCATGTTTGCCTCTTCTTTGAGATTCAGCATCAGAGAATCCATCACTATCATTCAAAACTTCAGTTTTATCTGTTCCTTCACCATCACTGCTAAAATCATCTACCAATTGAGTGTCCATGCGTTCAAAGCAAACAGGATCATCCAGTACTTGAGTTTCACCTCCAAGATGAACTACTTGGGTCTCAAACGCATCTTCAACTGGAACAGTGTCATCAAAAGGTACATTACTTTGCACCAATTGAGTGTTAATGTACTCAAGGCAAACAGGATCATCCAGTACTTGTGTTTCACCCTCAAGATCAAGCATTTGGGTCTCACATGCATCTTCAACAGGAACAGTGTCATCAAAAGGGACAGTACTTTGCAACAATTCTACCTCGTTAGCATTGCAACCTTCTTCACCTACTTATAATGTTTAAAGAAAACATTAAATTTATTAGAAATAGCTGAATACTAAACCATGCTACAATTATGAAAATTTTTGAATTATAGACTACTTTAATAAAACGACTTAAAGAGAATCAGGAAAACCAATGCGAGGACTCTAACACCATCACAAGCACATAACAAATTACTATATTCTAATCTATATCAATTCGATAATTTATGATTCATTAACAAAAAAAAAGGCTAAAGAAATCAAACTGATATGAAATCAAACAAAAATAACGATTAAAAAGCAAAGGATTGGCGCGTGCAACAACATAAAAGAATAAGCTTTTTACCAGGCAAGGGATAGGGAAAAGTCAGAGAATCAAAGGGCTGAGTATCGGTATATAAGAGATGGGGATTTGGGTTATCCTGCATTGGTTTAGTATGGGCATCATCGTCTCCTAGAGAACCCATAATCTGAATTCATCAGCAGAACGAAGTCAAAATCAAAGATAGTAAAACTCTGGAAAAGTAGCGATCTTTAGAATGAGAGGGAATAGAATTGAAGGGAAAAGAAACACCAACTGACAGAGAACGAGGAAGCGAGCTGGTTAGGGTTGAGAGGTTAGAGCAAATAGGGAGATTTTTGGAGGGAAAATTGATAGAGTTGTGCGTGTGGATTTCACTGAGAGATTTTACCCTACCTCTCACTTTAAATGTTTATTTATTTATTTTAAATAAACGAGAGTTTTCAATTTATGCTATATTTTATTACTCGTTCTTACTTATTAAACAGAATTATTTATATATAATATAAAAATTACATTTTTTTTATATGATATTGTTGAAAGATAAATAAGTATAAAATGCTATTATTTAATTTTAAATATTTTTCTTTTATATTTTAAATTTAATTGAATTGAATATTCTATCAAATTATTAAAATAACAAATAATGCAACATTGTAAAAAAATAAAAAATGATTAAATTCATCAGTGGTATTTTTGAAAGTGAAAAGACATATTATTGAAAAAATCACTTAAACTGATATTTTTAGAAGGCAAGCAACGTTTTTCTTTTACATATATTTTAAAAAAAAATAGCATTTTTAAGAACTAATTCTAATTTTATAAATAACTTTCAAATCATTCTTTTTTTACTTTTTTTAAATAATAAATCCATGATTATTAAATTCATAACCTTTTTCTTAAATGTAACAAAACAAAAGAAGATGAGCTTCCAGAATTTCATCTCTGAATTCAGATCAAGAAGAGCTAATATAGTAATATCTGGAATAAACGAGTTTACAGGATAATATAAAGTGCAATAGGACTGCCTACAACAGCGACAAAGTGAAAATCTCAACTTCCATGTTTTGGCTAATTTGCCATTTCCCATCACCGATTTGTGGCCTAACCAACCAAAGCTTCATGGATCAAAGAGTATGAGCCAGCACTGTTTTCTCAAGAGACCCAAAGAAACTTTCAAAAGGCAGTCCCATAAATAGATGGTATCTAGGCAAAACAATGAAATGGCATTAGAATAAACCGGTCATGTTACTTCTGGACAAAATAATGAGATGGCAACGCTAAAGGATCAAGTTCCCAGAAGCCTCTTAGGCTGCCACCCCTCTCTTCTGTTAGTTGAAAAGCAGGAATCTGATGGGAGAATCTAAGTAGCTCAGCACGGGGAACCTCCATTGTAACTTCTGATCCTTCCTTTAACCGAACCTTGAAAACCGAGTTAAAACCATCAACTCGTTCCAAACTCGAAACTTTGATCCCCAAGTCTTTTTCCTCGAGGATTACAGCCATCTCATATTCACAATTTTCCAAGTCAGAAGGTTTCATTTCGGGAGACCAGCTCTTGTGCATTGCCCAAATCTGTCCATTTTTAGGCAAAATGTTATATTCGTTTTTCTTGCCAGCAGGTTCTGCACTTAATTTATGAGAGAAGGATTCAGCAGATGTATAAGATTGTGATTCACCCTTTGTAGTCTTAAATCTTCCACAAGAAATGGCCATACCCTTATGACGCCATCCAATAACATCATTTGGCAATGCACAAGCAGCAAGCCACCTAAGCCACAATCTGAAACCCTGTTCAGAAGCAATTTTTGTGATCTGACCATAGTACTTTGGCAAGCCATCCTCATCACTGTACAATGACCAGATCTGACCAACCTGAAACTTTTCAATGGATTTCTCAGCTTCAAAGTTGAAGAATTCTGCTTCCGGAATTTCAGTAGGTTCTGAGGTTGAACCTGGAGGAGTACTGCAAACCTCATTAGCATTGGCAACTTCAGGTTCTAGATCAGCATCCTTCAGATCAGCCTCGTGCAGAGTACTTGCTTCAGACACCACTTCAGTTTTCACTTTATGTGAAGATTTTGAACACAGACCCCTGGGACGATTATTACCCATGTCAACTACCATATCTTCAGGGACAACAATCTCTTCAATATTTCTGGGCAAACTAGCTGGATCAAGTTCAAAAGATCCCCTTGGCACACCTTCTCCTTCCTCACCCATCAATTTAAAGGATGGAATCATGTGAGAAAAGCGGAATAGTTCACCTGGTGGAATTTGAAATGTGTCATTTCCTTCTTTACTGGTACGACAGAAAACACTTACAAAGCCCTTCAACTTGCCTAAATACACAACACATGCACCACCATTCTCTGTATATTCTGACAAGATCTCAACAAATTCATATTCAAACTTCTGGCTATGATCTGCATTAGATTTCAGTTTATCCCAGTTCTTGAAGACAGCCCAAACTTCCCCTTTTCTTGGAAATATCTTGTAAGTGTCCCTTTGTCTGCCTTTTTCCCAGTTAACTATGTGGGAAAACATAGCTAGACCTTCAATATTTTGAGAGTTTCCATTTCTAAACTTACCACAAGCAGCTGGCAAATCCTCATTGACCCATTGAAGTTCATCCTCATCATCTGGTTCTGGCTCCAGCCATGTTATCCGTACTTTGAACTCAGGAGAGAAAACTTTCCTAATTCGAGCATAAAATCTAGGCATAGCATCCAAGGTATCATAGACAGCCCAGATCTGCCCTATTGAAAAACACCTTTCATTCCGATCTTTATCAAAGTCATTGAAATCTGGATCAGGACACTCGTACAGCTCTGGTTCTGATGTGGATTTAGAGCCTGAATCTGATGCCAAGTCAACATAAGCCTCAGAACTTTTCATACAGCCACTTTCTTCTGCTTTTCCTTTTCCTTTTACCTTCTTAGTATCCTTGATTTCATTGGGAATGCTCTCAAGTCCTTCTTTCTGTTTCTCCTCCTTCTGATTTTTCACACCAGAAGCTAGACCAGATTCACCAGAATGCTTATTTGTGTCAAACAATTTGTCCTTCAATCCATTTCCACAATTTTTTTCACTGGAACGGGATGATCCACTTCCCTTGGGCTTCTTTGATTGGGTGACAAAGTCTTCATCTTCACTCAAGTTTTCCTTATAAGAAACCTTCTGTTTACGTCGATCAGATCTCCTCAGATGCTCTCTGTAACATTCTGAATTCACTTCTGCCTTAAAATCACCATCTTCTTCAATTACCATATCTTCTTCAGTATCAATGCTACTATCAGTGTCACAACTTTCACTTGATTCTGCGTCTTTTTTCCTCTGTCTCTTTCCATTTACCTTTTGTGAACCTAACTCAGAACTGAAACCTTTCTTCTCAAAAAATTCCGTTCTGGATTGCTCAGCACTTGAATTGCCTTGATGAGTGAGCTCCACTCTGTTAAGACCACGATTTGGCACATCTTTCTTTTCGGTAAACATCGACTGATTCAAGTTGGTAGCTGTTGGAGAACCATGCATACTCCTCTCGTATGCAGTGAAGGGCTTAGTACAATGTTGACAAATAAGAGACTTGTTCATAACTTCTGCATAATACTGGTACTTCACGTTACAAAATGGACAGGCTGTCCAGAAAGTTTTGCGACCATTGAATGAACCCTGTTGTGCTGTTGGCTGCTGCATCTGCTGCTGTTTGGAATCGAAGCCCATAAAGTTGCTTCTATAATTGTTTTGCATTGAAATGTTTGGACTGTAGGATGTCCTGTATTGCGGCCTGTATGTTGGTGCTGGTTTGCTCACAGAAGCTTTTCGTTTAATATCATGCAAGGACCTTTTTTCTTTATCTAAAAGCACCCTTTGAGCTTCACCAATCAACTTGAAAGCGGCCTCTGCACCAGGAAACTTATTTTTGTCAGGATGAAGTAAGAGAGCAAACTTCTTGTACTGCTTCTTGATTGTTGCCTCATCAGATGTCTGCTCAATCTGAAGAATGCCATACCAGTCCATTTCATTCCCAAAAAGCTTCTTATCAGCAGCACAGTGCACATCACAAACCATTAGCATATGGGAAATATTATCCAAATCTTTGTAAAGCTGTTGGGCTTTAAGTGCAATTTTACGAGCAGTATCAAAGTCCTTGTTTTGCATCTTACTTTCAGCAATCCCCTTGGCCCTGATCGCCTCTTCTTTGTTACACTCCATCGCTAAACAAATCCCTGAAGAAACTGGCTCCAGATTGCTTCAAGGGCACAAAATCAAGAAGCTATGCAAAAAATCAAGAAGCTATTTGAAAGCATGATCCTTTCTTAACATTCTAAGCCTCCACAGGACACCAGAACTCTCCACTTATCAACTTTTACATTGACATGGGCCCTGCAGATTTTTATGAATTAACATAAACCCAAGCTTTCTATTGACAAGGAAAATAAAAAAAAAGTAGTGCGATGTAGCTAAATGGCAAATATGCTTCTGATCACTATGTATCGCATCTATATGTGCGTGTTGGACCTTGCCCAGACTTTAATACTAGCACGCGTGCACAAGTGATACTAAAATAATATACTAAATATTATGTTTGCAGAATTAATATACATTCTACCTGAAAAAACAAGGTAATAATCCTACCTAGGTAAAAAGCAAAGCCTTATTAACAAACAACAAAAAACAGGAAATTTAAAGAAAAAATACTGTAATGCCCAAGCCAACTAATAAAATCTTTGTAGCTACAAAAGGCAAACATCTCAAAAATAAATTATAATGATTTACAAACAGAAGTCAGCAGAAAAAAAAAAAAAAAAAAAAAAAAAAAAAAAAAGCCAAAAGTAGGGACAAGATGAGAAATCATCAATCATGATCATTGTTCAAACACAAATAAAGCCATCACTGTAAACACTTCAAAGTGTTGAGGTCCTAATAGAAGAATAGGTGTAAATGAGACGAGCGGAGCGGAGCCAGGCTTTAAAGAATTCAAGCTCAACTTATTAATCTTTTCACCAAGTTCAAGTTCAAGCTCAAATTATCGATTCAAGCTCAGTGGATTTGGATTTTATTGGCTTGAGCTCATCTGGAATTTAGCTTGTTTATCAAGCCTGTAAGCTTGAACTACATTTAGCCCACTTATCAAGTTCACAAGCTCAAGCTCATCTCATTAAGCTTAATTAATGAAATTACCAAACATTATAATTTTATTAACTAATATCTAAAGGTTGATTAATTATAGACCCAATAATCATAAGCTATAACTAAAAATGACTCAATTTACTTGTACTTTCAATTTTACAACTATATTTAAAATAATTTAATTAAATTATAATTGTTTACTAATAATTAGTAATACATAATCCCATAAAATAGTGGTAAGAAAAATTAATTTGTTTACAATATTATGAAATATAAATAGTTAATATAAATGATCCAAATTTTAACATAGCATGTGACGCTTACAAGTTTGTAAATGAGCAAATTAACAAGCCAGTTTAATGAGCCACTCAATTGTTCAACGAGCCAATAAATGAACAAGTTCACCAGCCTTTATAGAAGTAATGAGCACAAGCTTGGTTCATACAATAAACAACCCTAAATATTAAGCTCGAAGATAATATCATTAAGAAAATTTATCAAAATAGCCACAAGCAGCTTGCGGGCCCCTTGGCTCATCACAGCCCCGAGAGATTAATTCTATACGAGAAACCTATACCCTAAACAATTAATCCTTCAGAGAAATACCAAGCTAACTTCTAGGTTCAACTCTCTAGTAAGATTTTTCTATTTCAACCAGACTCTTGAACTTTATATGGGATGAAGGAACATGAAAAAATTTGGGGCCTTAAACCCTAATTATACACAACTTCAGCATAACCAACAGAACCATCACAGCAGCTAGTTGGGATCCAAAGCCCTAATTTACATTAAAATGGGGCAAAACTCAATTCAAACATGAAATTTTTGAACTCAACCATCAAGCTCATTTGATAACCCGTAAAAAATTATAATACATGCAAAAGGAGCAAACCCAGAAAAATGCAAACCATCACATCAACTCAGAGTTCAAACCAGGTTGGTCCATCGATTCAAATAATGAAAAATCAGGGGCCAAAGAAAAAAAGAACAGCAACCCAAGCAAATTAGAATGCAAATTTAAGCAAAAACCAAATGAAAATAAAGCTTACTTGCTTTGAGATCACGAGCGAAAGGAAAATAACACAAGACGCATGAGATGGAGATACCGAAAAAGCAACTAGGCCCAAAATGAATGAGGGTTTACGAATTTGAAGCAATAACTATAAGTGTTGACCAAATTTCTCTATTTGCCACTCTAGCCTTTCGACTTACATGCCAAAATACATTGTAATTATTCTAAACTTAAGGGGCTCTTGCAGGATACAAATTTTTAAATTTGCTAACAGGTCCCTGTTTCATCTTTAATTTTCATAAGTAGGTCCTTTAAATTTTGTGAAATTATAATAAAATGTCACTATTAGATAAAAGTAGACAAATAACAATATCGATAAAAATTCACGATTTCAATTTAAGAATTGAAA
>CAOGCB010185322.1:0-21889 GCA_948266635.1 Cnidoscolus chayamansa | reverse complement strand
AACCCTTGCATAGCATGTGATTTGCCATTTTCCATAATCATGTGTAGCATCCATGAAATTACTCCCTGCAAGGAAACTTCTCTTGAAAGATACACAAGTAGACTACAATAAGAATCTTCTAAGTATGCTCTCTCTCTCTCTCTTGTTATTTGAATCCCAAAATTGAAGAGAAAACCCTGGTCATCTCTGCAACAGGATCCTTGTCAACACCTGATTTCACACGCCAAGCAATGTGCTCATCTGGGCGCACTAAAATTGCTCCTTTCTCAGTCATCTGACACATACTCCACCATGAGGATGGATTTGATGGTTTCCTAACCTCCATAACATCTATATAGTTTTCCCAAGGTGCCAATGCTTTCTTACTCCTTGCTTCAAATTTATTAAGAGAGTCAGCAGGCCACAATATACAAACTTTGGCAGAAACTTTGAATTCCTCAGCCACCTTGAACACAGCTCGAGCAAGTTGGTAAGACTCTTCGAGAGGAGCTACTATGAGAAGGAACTCAACTTTGTACCCACACAAAAGATCAAGTGTAGAAATAGTAACCTAGAAAAGCATGTTTATCACTGTAAGATAAACATAGCAAAATGCAACAGTTTCCATATAAAGTGGACCTCAATCCGCTAGTAGATATACAAGCTGAAACTTAGCAACCTAACATGCTTATCTCAGATAATGAACTTGCTAACAAAAATACAGAAGAAAGCTTCTGTCTATATATCAGTGTGCACTGTGTCAGGTCACTACTTGACAAGCATAGAAAATACAATCTAATGAGAAAACTGCATACCTCACTTGATAAATTTGATAATATCTGCACGTCCATATGTGGCAGCCTTGAACCTGGATCTGCAGAAGGAATATAGTCCCTCCGACGACCAGTGGGAGGTTCCAGAACACCCACCATGCTATCATTATCAGGAATAACTGCTCCTTCAAGGTACCTAAAATAAGATGATAAGATACACAATTGCTTAAATTGGCAAAACTGACTTGTTTTCCCTGAAACCGAAACAAGATCACAAAACTGAGATTTAAAGATTTTAAAAAGATAGTCACTTATAAAATATTTTATTTGGAAGAAACATGAATGTCCCATGAATGCCATGATCAATATTTAGATAAGTAATATCGAATATCAAAACAAAGTCAAAATTGTCAGGACACAAAATATTAAATCATCAATAATGTAATACAAAGCTATATGCGTCTTTAACTCAGTAAAATATAGAAGCTCTTAAAACATTTTGCAACAAAGCGTTTTGAGAGTAAAGTAGTTATGACACATGCTGAGTTGAAACTTGAAAGTACACGTGATATAATGATTGATAAGCAATACCTGAAGCCAAGATCCTCAGCAGGAAACTGGAGCTGAAGGCTCTTCCCTTGTTCAAATATACGTCTTACTTTGGCAAGCCTTGAAGACCCAAGTGGGTTTTTTTCATTTAGAATAGATTCAGCAAGCTGTGCACGACCTATTGTGAAAATTCCATCCAAGATTGCCTTTTGTATACCAGATGGTAAAATAGAGCCAATCCCATCGTTAAAAACTTGATGCACTGAAAAGCCAGAAAAGATTAAAAAAAAAAAGTCACTACCTTCCTTTTTCATTTTGCTAGGAGAGAGAAAAGTGGAGGGAGGTCAAAATAGAAAATAAATCGCTGCCATCAAGCACAAAATGTATAGAATATCTATTTTTCAACTTTATCCAAAAAATCATAGTAAGGACTGACCAAAGTACCAAGAAACCAAGATGAAAAACAATAGCTACATTACCTGAGTTTGCAACAGATGGATCAATACCCAGTGCAGCAGGAACTGCCATGGCTGCTCTAAAGTTTTGGACACTAAGTGCTGTATTAAAAATTGCAATCTGAAAAGAACAAAAAAAGTGGAGGTCATTGATCCACATTATTCGTAATTTAAAAACAAATAAATACAACAAATGGAGTGAAGGTACAAAGATAAAAGAAATACCGGTCTACGTTCCATTTCATAAGTACGGATTATTGAAGATGGGGCAATACCCTTCATGACAGAAGCTATTTTCCAGGCAAGATTATGAACATCCTGAATGCCAGTATTCATTCCTTCATAAAGGGGAAAAGTTCCAGAGTTCGTTAGACAATTATACTGGATGCATGTAGAGAATAATCTAGCTTGTAGCTAATGACTACTAATCTCACTTAGAAAGACAAGTATCATAAGATTATAACAACTGATTCTTCCTTCTTGTTGCTGGGATCAGGAAAGAAGAGAAAAGAAAATTTATGACAAGGTTTTGCTGATTGTCTCTCCCTCTAAGATTTGTAATATACAAAGTATAAAGCACAAATATGCATGAGCTGCAGGAATATAAACAAAATTTTAACTTTTACTAAAAACACAACTTTGGAACTCACCAAAACCACCAGCTGGAGGAAACCGATGAGCAGCATCACCAGCAAGTATTATTCGATTGTCACAGCTCACAAACTTCTCAGCAACTTCAGCATGCATCACCCATGGCTTAATTTCAATAACATCAATGTCTGAAAGCTCTTGACCAACCAATTTGAAAATTAACTTCTCGCATATCTACAAGAAGTGGAGCCCTTCAAAGGAACAATTATTTACATGGAGAAGTTGCCCGTGTTTCCATGCTAAAAGTTATGATTATACAATAATTTCACATCAGTTTTTAGCATATAAAGCACCATATAGCAATGAATTTCGTATTGTCAACCTAAGTTCAGTACTTTCTAGTCACACCAAGGAAACTATTGAGAAGGTCAATGAAGATTCTCTCAAGTGCAGAAACCCTATCTACATTCAAAGAAAAATACCTCTAGGCTGAAGTCATCCACATTCTGCTGAGGAGGATAAAAGGGAACCTACAAGATGTAAACAAAAGAGATAACATATTGTTAGCGCTATTACATTACAAATTATTACGAGACTAAAATAAATGTATTCTGAACTTCTCTAAAACCACATACCTGCAATATAAATTCTCCTTGTGTGAGATCATGTGCAACAAGGACCCCAATAGCTTCAGCGTTGAAAATAAAGAACAGCATTCCAGCTCTCTCATTAAGCAGGTATTTTCCGAGGTCTCGGCTAAAAAAATGAATGCTAACAAGCCTTTGCAGATCTTTTTCACCTCTTAGCTCTATCCCTGCAAGATTACGTATGGTGCTTCCAGCACCATCTGTCCCAACAAGAATACGGCAATTGATGTTTCTCTCCATGTACTTCCCTTCCACAGTATGAGAAGCAGTTGCAGTAATAGATTGATCAGTGGTATTGATTGATACACACTTATGCCCCATCAATAATTCTCCTCCCTTTAGAGGGTCACTACTGAGACCTTTCTGGCTTTCAGGTCCATGAACCTGGAAGTCGAGATCTTCTAGCTTCTTAAGCAATAACCTAGTCAATTTATACTGTGAAAAGTGCGCAACAGATACTGGGCTGATGACTTTTTCAAAATCTGTTTAGCAATGAATATATGTTCACTTCAATCATTAAAGCCACAAAAAGAAAATTCGGGGTCTCAGGATTTTACTGCTGTGACTTAGGGAAGTCCAAACATTAGCATATATCAATGAATATGTCTTGTGATCAAGATTATTCAGTCATATGACTAAGAATCTAACATCGAGCTGTATTCTACATGGCAATATCGTATCTTCAAAAAATAATCAAACCTTGAGGTTGCATGTGGTCAACTGACCCAAGAACTGAACCAGTGAGTGAAGTACAATATATGAACTTCCTCCATAATTCTACCGGCGGTTGTGAGCTCTGGATCTCCTCTGCAAGGCCATCCAACTTGCGAAATACCTACCAATTAAAATGCTACAACAAATCCTGATTTCTTCAAAGCAACCCTATGCATTGGATATTAATACTAATACATTATAAGACAACCAACCTCCATAGACCTGTTGTTGATAAAGTGTGCTTGGGGATGGTTTGAAAATGCCTGGCTCTTCTCCAAAACGGCACATTTTACCCCTGTTGCATCAAGTATTTTAAACTTTTCATCAACGATTCCAACTGTAATGGAAGTGCCAATGCACCATCCAAGAAAAATTCAAAAAAACATAAATTTTGATATCATAAAAAGCGGGGAAGATTATAGAAAAGCAAAGCAACGGAAAATTCTCTTTGGTAGAGAAACAGATGGGCACCAGTTTATAATTGCTTTCCTTGTAAACTTGCCCTCAGCACTCATCAAACACTTTCACTAAAACTGTAAAGAATTCAGGACAAATGACACGCCATAACTTCAAACTTGGAGGTTTTTACTATTCTACGCGCGCTAAACCTGGAAGTTAATGAAAATATAACATTCTAAAGCATCTTTCCTAAGACTTGTATCGGAAAATACACTTAAGTATCAAGAAATGACAATGAGGGAAAAAAAAAAGGAAATAAAGAAAATGACATAGAAATTTGATGACGGGTACCTAATTTCGTGAGAAGTATAGATAGAACGAGACCCACAGGTCCTGCACCAACGATCAAGACTGGAAGTATTGAATCATCTGCATTGAAGTTTTGGGAGTGCGATAACGCTCTGCTTTGAATATGACAGCCAGATGGGTATAGTTTGATTGGGTGTTTACTTCTGTAGAAACCATTAAACCCTTTGATAAACCCTGAAACAGCCATGAACCCAGATAGAGAAAAACCTCACACAGTATAAAAATAAAAATAAAAAGCCTCAAACTTCACAGGTTGATCATGATCCCTGAAAAATTAATAAGAGTGGGTGAGCGAAAGCCATCGTCTTTCGTGTTTTCTGGGGTCGAGAATTCTCAACTCCATGGGCTTCAGTAGCAGCTGGCTGATCCATGAGAGTAATCATTGGAGTTTCAGTATGGTTTGAACTCAGGACTGATTTCTGGACCGGATGGATTTATGAATTTGGGTCATTTGCTAAAGTTGTCCAACCCAATCATTTTTAAAAAAAAAATGTTTATTTACGAAAAATAAATTAATTCGATGATTTTTTTTATTTGTAATATTTGAAAATAAAATCTATTATATAAAAAATTTAATAAATATTTAATAAATTATTTTTTATACCTAAGTCGGATGATATTTAAATTATTTCTAAAATTAAAGTTATTTAATTAAAATTTGTTAACTTTGTGAATCTTCTGTCTTATCATATATATTTTTATTAAATTTGTTGTTATTTAAGAAAATGAGAAAAATAAATTTGAAGAACATTATAATAAAAGATATTCAATTCCTAAAAAGCAAATCATCACAATAATTTTAAATTAAGGAATTTAATCTTAAATAATACTGTAACTAATAAATCTAAAATTGTCGAGACTTATATGAATGGATAGATAAACCACTAAATATACATTATGATTTTATATGCTTTATACTCATCGAAGAGATTAATTCTTTAGATACCGAAATTCATATTAGAGCAAATGATGGCATGACAATAAATATAAGGATGATACTAGGAAATATGGTTTGAAGAATCTCAATAATAGTTCCATGAATAATCCTTTGAGGGATTGGATTTTTTCGACAATAGAAATGACATAAAGTGCAAATCAATATCCGCTTCTCGTAGAGTAGATCCCGCATCCAACTAAGTCTTTGACTAGAGAATGAGAGAATTCTCATTACCATTAGCATACCAGCCAAGCCATGTCGAAAACGATTAATGGTAGAACAGGACTCCAATAAAAAAGATACATTTTCCATAAAAGGAATACCAACCTAATATCAGAATCAATAATAAGGTAAGTCGAAAAACTATCGACTTTTTTTACTCATATAATATTGGCTAGACTCTACAAAAAAATTTATTGACTAATCGCTAAATTACTAATCAAATAATAAATGTCATAAAAGTTATAATCATTTGTTTTTATTAATGTCTTAATGTCTTAACATTAAGATTTTATTTTTAAACTCATAGAATGATGAATTTGTTAAACAAAATGATTTCCACAAGTGAGACAAAAATCAATAATCCATTCAATTGTCATAGAAACATGAAAATGTCCCCACAAGTGCCAAAGATCTAAAACCATGGACCACCATCATTGTAGGTCCCAAGACATCTCATTTGGTCCCCTAAATGAACAATGGTCCCCACACCAACTGATTCATGATTGATGAGATGAGATGAGATGATTCTGATTCAATCATGTTAATGAATTGGTGGGCCATAACTTTGCTACTTAGATCACACTGAATCCAGCAAATGGTCAAAATGGGTACCCCACAAATTTTTCACTAAACTGTCCATTCATTTCATTAACTCAATGTTCGTACCCTACACTACACTACACTACACATTACACTCTCCATCACCCTCACGTGAAAGGGTCAGAAACCTTACCCTTTCTCCACTACCAACTGACACCTTTCTCTGATCTTCACCGTCCACGTGTCTTCCATCGGATGTCTACCCTCCCTTAGTTACCGTTAAAGGGCAACCGTATTTTAAAAAATTAACTCTCCTCAGTGGTGAGAGAGTGTGGGGGAGTCTCCCCCCTCACTTGATTCTCTCTGTGGGTTAAAAAATGTATAGAAAAAGAGAAAAATCTGTAATTTGTAAAGTGCAAAACTTTACAGTATACACAAGTTTCCATGTGAATTTTTTACTGGAATACATGTTGCTGCAGGTTATATGTTTATTTTTAGTATTTTTTTAATGCACGATGGATCTGAACTTCCCCATCTGTGGTTTCTGCTAGTCTCCAAATTTCATGTTTTTAAGGCTTTTTTTTTTCCTCTGCATTTGAGTTTTTCCTGCAAAAACCCTTTATCTGGTTTTTTACTCTTCTTGTTCTTTTGGAACCAGTATTTTTTTCTTTTCTGTTCTAATATTTTTGATGGCTATAGACAATCATGAAGCTTTGATGATGGGTTCTGTTTTAATTTAATGCATACTCACATGCTTTCAGCCTTTTGGTTTAGGCATTATTGGGTTTTCATTTCTTTTCTTCTCTCTCCCTCTCTTTTAATGTATGGATTATGAGTTTAATCATGGGAAGTAGCTATGTATTCAAATGGGTCCTCCCCTCCCTACAGTCCCAGCTACTATGTGTGGTAAGTTTCAGATATTATGAGAGTTCCTATTAGGCACTATTGGCTTTATTTTGATATAACAAGTTTTCGAAATGTGCTTTTAATTACTTGGAAAAAAGTGGACTTAACATTTTTCTGTACACAGAGGGATGTGGAGAGATTAGTATGCCCATGTGTGTTGGAGAAGAATTAACTGCCATGACAAGCTCTAGTTACGTTCTAACTAATGCATGCTAGTTGTTTGATACCAGTTCTCATATATATATAGGAGCAAGTGATTTCTGGGGATTGAATCTTGGTCCATTTTCTTTGCCTCTAGATCTTTTGTGGTACACTGTTATGGATCTAAAGGTAGTTATATAGGCTTGGATTTCAAGAAATATAGGATCAGGACCATTTTGCTTGACTTGGGATCTGCTCTTATTCGCAGTTATGAATTAGACGCTTTACCATCATAGAAAGCTTAGGTTTGCTGGTCGCACATAGTTTTGTAAGGAAGTAATTAGGAAAAATTTTGTTTAGAGAATGAGATCCATAGAGGAGAAAGGATGCTACAGCCATGGACCAATTCAGGAGATTTCAACTAGCAATGGGATAAGTTTTGAGTTTCATAAAGGCAATGGAGCTAACCGCACATCTCATCATAGGACAGCATTAGGCAAGCCAGCACCATCCAAATGGGATGATGCACAAAAATGGCTAGTTGGGTTGTCAAGGGGGGGAGATAAAAACCAATCCAAGCCAAGAAACTCAAATGCTGATGATAGGAGACTGATAGCTCCAGTATCACAGCAGGAACCAGACTATCGGAGTGATGAAGATGAAGTTGAAGGACAAGAAGCAAATGGGTGCCCTTCTTCAGCGATAAATCCTTATGAAGTGGAAACTAAGAAGGTGGATTATGATGAGTCCATTTGGAGAATCAATAAGCCAGTGCAGAATTCCAGTTCATCTGCTCCTAGATCGATATGTGTTAGGGATATGGGGACTGAGATGACCCCAATTGCTAGCCAAGAGCCCTCAAGAACAGCAACTCCTATTAGAGCAGGAACTCCAGTAGCAAGGAGCCCCATATCTTCCGGATCCTCCACTCCAGTAAGGCATCAGCATGGTCAACAAGTAACTGATCAGGGCTATCCAGGAGATTCAAGATCTAGTGAAAACAGAGCTAAGCCCAGTTCTGCTTCCATGGGGCGCCATGGAGAAGAACCTAACAGTTCTAAGATGCCTGAGAACAAGGATTTAGATGAAGCAAGAAATCTGAATCCATTGGAAACAAGAGCTATGGCTTGGGATGAGGCAGAGCGTGCCAAATATATGGCAAGGTGATCTACTACTTCACTCTTTTCTAAAATGGAATTCATTTTGCAATTGCATCTGAATTTTGAGTCTGTATGTTAAGATTGGCTGCTCATTTATCTGTAGGTACAAGCGTGAAGAGGTGAAGATACAAGCGTGGGAAAATCATGAGAAGAGGAAAGCAGAAATGGAAATGAGGAAAATGGAGGTACTTTTTATGCCTGGATTGATAGTTGATAATTGATTAATGATACTTCTCTTACTTTAGTTTGGATCTATCAATTGCTTTTCTGTCAAATTCTTTATTTTCAATGTCACAAAACATAGGGACAAGAAATACTGAATGCCTCTCATGATAATGTTTGAAAGGCCTACATGTCTCTACCATTGTTGACATTTTCTTCAACATCTCCATTCCATCTTCAATCAGTGCCCTTAGGCTAACTTAGGCTCATCCCTTCTTAGCTTGAAAATCAGATGGTCTCACGAGAAAATGGTAGATTTGTTATGTGGGCTGAAAATGCATACCTTGCATGTAGAATGAGGTCTTGTGCCTTAATTGTGTGTTATAGAGAGCTAAGCATTGGGCCACATAGCACAGATCAGAAGAAACAAACTTAATATGCAGAAGAAATTTCAGCTGTCTGATAACTTGTGCATTCTTCACAGGTGAAGGCTGAGAGAATAAAGGCTCGTGCACAAGAAAAGTTGGCAAGCAAACTAGCAGCAACGAAAAGAATAGCTGAAGAGAAGAGAGCAAATGCTGAGGCAAAAATGAATGAGAAAGCTGTAAGAACTGCTGAAAGAGCAGATTATATAAGGAGAACTGGTCACTTGCCCTCATCCTTTTCCTTCAAGTTGCCTTCTCTTTGCTGGTAGCAGATTGGACCCTATGTCTCCATGTAACATCTTCACGTAATCATTATTGTCACCTCTTTTTATAACATATATTCCTTTGAACCTTTTGAACTCATTTGATAAATTATAAAAATGCTTTCCCTCCTCCTGCTTTTCCCTCTCATGTTTCTTGGAACCCCACAAAATGAAAAGAAAATAAAAGAAAATTTCAAGAAAGCTTTCTTTGGGATACTTATGGAGTTAGAACTTGAATGTGGAGTTGGTAGGTTCAAGATTTGATATTAAACAAACCACAAAATATACATTCTGATTTCTCCAATTGATAAAAAAATCCCTATTATTTTTAGATTCTGACTAATTGAGCATTTTTCTTTTTTTTACGAGCAGAAGTCACACATTAGCAAAATTTTTCAGAGCTCCGTTATAATTATTATTTAGTCTATATTCGTTTAGTGAAGCTAACTATTTAATTCATATATTTTATAAATATTTTAAATATTATTATATTTTTTTAAAAATTATTAACTATTTAGTATCTGTATCTTTAAATTATTAATTATTCAGTTATTAAGTATATTTAAATCGTTTTTAAAGTATAAATAACTAAAATACTCTATTTAGATATATATGTTATAAATTCAAGATAAATATATAAAATATAGTTTTGTTTGTTTTTTAATTTATAATAGATAATAACAAGAAAATCTCATTGTTTACATCAATCTGATTTAAAATTAAAATTCTTAACACTAAAACAATATTTATATTTTAGAAGAATACATTTTAATGTAATACATAAACTTATATATTTTAATAATAAAATATTTAATTTATAATAATAAATATATAAATTTTAAATTTTTATATAGTAATTATTATATAAACTAAATGCCGTTTAAAATTTATTTTTTATATTTTTTAAAATTAATTATTACAAATTATTTTTAAATCAATATATTTTATTATTATAAATTAAAATTCATATAATTTTTTATGAAAATAGATAATTCATATAGAATTATTAAATTTTAGTATAAAAATAGTATTTTAATTTTACCATATATTTAAAACATTCTAATATATTTTTATTATTATATTTTATTATAATTTACAAATATTAATCTTTTCAAGTTCTTTTTATTTCTTTATAAAAAAATAAATTATAAATAATTACAAAATTAAAATATAAATTATAATATATAGTGATTAAAATATTAATAATAAAATGAATATAAAAACTGATCAAATATTTTAATATAAAATCTAATAATTAAATAATAAAATGGAAATTAAATTAATTTTTATTAATTAATTGAAGAAAATTTATTTTTTTAAAGAGAAAAACTATTTATTAAATACAAATTCAAATACATTTTTTATTTAAATTTAAAAAATAGATCTTATTTATTTATTTATTTTTATTTTTTTTATATATATTTAAAAACGTAAGCGAGATAGGAAAAAGGATATCGCGATTGTACGCGATCTTAAACGCTAGTTTGCGGTAACGTATTGACCGTTCCTCTCAGCGCGTCTTCGATTGAGGGTTGAATTATCTCTCGCTCTCCTCTCTCGAACCAGCCGTCGCCGCTCTTCTCTTTCTCATCGGTAAGCCTTAATATATTTATCCACGAACCTTTCACCAATAATTGGAATCTCCAATTGGAAATCGAGAATCTTATTCTCAATCATTCAATTGATAGGGTTTATTTTTGTTTCCCTGTTCGTTTACCTTAATTTCTAGGGTTTCCGTAGCCCCATATTTTCCCTCATTAATTGTTGGCCGAAAATTTTTACTCTATAGCTCAGTAGTCGAGGATCTGAAATCTATTGTATTACTCTTTTTTTATTACTTCAATTTGTGATCTTAGATCTGAGGCTGCTCCGAGTTCATTTTCCTTCTCTCTTTTGTTGGAAAAAAAAAAGTATTGGCGGGTTTAGGGTTTTATAGCGTGAAATTAGGGATCTGAATTTGGATTGGGCGTTTGATACTTTTGTTGTAACATATGGCGGCCGGGAGACATGGGGGTTATCGTGATACCGAGTTACGTGGACGCGAATCAGATATTGAATATTCTAGGAGGGATTTTGCTTATTCAAAGGAGGAGTATACTCGGATTGGGAATGGTAATCGTGAAAATGATCGGGGTAGAGGTCGTGATATAAGAGACAGGGTTAGGGTTAGGCAGAAGGATGTCAAGGAGAGAGAAGTGGTTAATGGTGGCAATCGTTCTTCTTCTAGTAGGAGTGATTCAGGCAGTGATGGTGGTACACGAGGATCCAGGAGATATGAGTTTACTGGCAGGGCCATGGATAGAGAGCCAGGTGAATTGTCTAGTGAGAGTGGGTCTGATGATGCGATTGAGTCCGAATCACAGGTCAGTAAAGGTACTGAGGTTTCAAAGGTAGTAGAGAATGGAATTAGGGGTCCTGTGCAGAAGAAGAGGAAGTTTTCTCCAATAGTTTGGGATAGGGATGACAGAGACGTGAGTAATTCTTCAAAAAGTAGGATATCTCCATCGGTAGCTACTCTCCCTCCACCACAATCCCTCCCTAGGGTGCTCCCTCAGTCACCTAATATTATTCTGGATGCAGGTATAGAGATATCACCCATTAAGAGTAGTAAAAACCAGAACTTGAGGTCCCCTTCTCCAGTTAAGGATCCAGTGGTTAAAGGGCCAATTGAGTATTCTGCATCTGAGTCTCCAGTAGGGTTGGAATCTTTTCCGCTAGACCAACGGTTTGGTAATGATCATGATGCTGAACTGTTAGAAGATGATGATTATGTACCAACACGTAATATATCATCTTCTAGATGGGCTGCTGGGAACAATTCTCCAGTTGATGAAGGTGAAATCGTAGAGGATCAGGAAATGCCTAAAAGGAGGAAGAAGACTCCTCTTGTAGAGTCCTTGGATTTCAAAACACGCAATAGCTCATTGACTCCTGACCTTGGAGACCTTAAGAGAGATGGTTCAGATGGACTTAGAGGGAGGTCGAGTGACTCTGAGGAGCGAGATACTCATGCGAAGTCTCTGAATGGGGATGATTATGCTGTTAATGATACTGCCAAGAGTGATTACATGGAGATTGATGATGGACACGATGACGATGATGGTAGCAACGACCATTCTGATACAGATTCTGATGATCAAAATGATTCTCCTGAAACACCAGAACCTGTAGCTGCTCCTCAAAGAAGTATAAACATGCTTCTTGGGTGTAGAAGTGTAGATGAGTTTGAGAGACTAAATAAGATAGATGAAGGCACTTATGGAGTTGTATACAGAGCTAGAGATAAGAAGAATGGGGAAATTGTAGCTTTAAAGAAGGTAAAAATGGAGAAGGAAAGAGAAGGCTTTCCTTTGACATCTTTGAGGGAAATAAACATTCTTCTCTCTTTTCATCACCCTTCAATTGTTGATGTAAAAGAAGTTGTGGTAGGGAGTAACCTTGATAGCATTTTTATGGTGATGGAATATATGGAGCATGATCTTAAGGGCCTTATGGAGTCAATGAAGCAGCCATTTAGTCAGAGTGAAGTAAAATGCTTAATGCTCCAGTTATTGGAGGGTGTCAAGTATCTCCATGATAACTGGGTTCTTCATAGGGATTTAAAGACGTCAAATTTGCTTTTGAATAATAGGGGTGAGTTGAAGATCTGTGACTTTGGGTTGGCTCGTCAATATGGGAGTCCATTGAAACCGTATACTCACTTGGTGGTTACTCTTTGGTACAGGTGAGCAGATTCACATTTGACCTTTTCATTTCTTTCATACCTCTTAACTTTGCTAGGACTTTTGATCTTATCTCTTTCTTGTGTTGGGTGATGAATAATTCCAATTGGGTTAATAAGTAATATCAGGATGGGGGATTTTTGTTACATCATGAAATGAATACATGAATATCGTTGGTTCTTCGCCTCTGTTAATATATAGTGATATAGAAGCTTGCTTATGTATGGTTGTGAGCTGTTCTCAGCTAGTTATTTGTATTTATTTGTTGTATTGTCTTCAGTATGCTTTATCTTATGTTTTACCTTTAAATAGTGAACTATGCTTTTTCCTCTTCAGGGTTGGAGTATTTGATGTTCTCAATTTTTTTTGGCAGGGCACCTGAGCTTCTTTTAGGATCCAAACAATATTCAACTGCAATCGACATGTGGTCATTAGGTTGTATTATGGCTGAATTGTTGGCAAAAGAACCTCTTTTCAATGGGAAAACAGAATTTGATCAACTTGATAAGGTAATTAGAGTCCGAACTGAAGAAATATGTGTAAAGTGTACTGGGTAAGCCTGTTGATTTCTTTTTTTTTTTCCTAAGAAATGCTTAAGCTCCAGCAATCCGACTTTGGAGTTTTGTTATCTTTCTTCAATTGGTCAGCATCCTAATTACGCTCTCTGGTGAATACTCTGTTCTCTTATTCTTGATTTCAGATTTTCCGAATGCTTGGCACACCAAATGAGACAATCTGGCCTGGGTTCTCCAAGCTACCTGGTGTAAAGGTCAACTTTGTTAAGCATCAGTAAGTATCAATTTTCATGGATTTACACTTCGAATTAACAATAATATCAGTTGTTCTTATTTTTTGCCACTGTTTTCCCAGGCTTCCAGCTGGGTGATTCTGGTCTGGCTATCTGGCCTCCATTGGTGACATTTTCATAAGAATTCATTTCTTGTTTGTACTAAACAGCTGTCCTGCTCCTTTCAGGTATAACCTATTGCGGAAGAAATTCCCAGCAACATCTTTCACTGGATCGCCAGTTCTTTCTGATTCTGGATTTGATTTGTTGAACAAACTTCTAACCTATGACCCTGAGAAGGTAGATGACAAAATATGTGCACGGATTTTATTATTTTTTTTTTGAAGATCATTAGATTGGTTCTCTGACTTGATGGAGCCGATGACTTTTTTTTGCTGCAGCGGATAACTGCTGATGATGCTCTTAACCATGAATGGTTTCGGGAAGTTCCTCTTCCCAAGTCCAAGGATTTTATGCCTACTTTTCCTGCTCAGCATGCTCAGGACAGGTATTTGACATCGTAGAGTGGACATTGTTTGAAGTATCAATCTTATATTAGTATTTAATATGTTCATTTAAGTCTTCTAAATGCATGTTAGGCGTCTGCGAAGGATATTGAAGAGTCCAGATCCTTTAGAAGAGCAGCGCAGGAAGGAGCTGCAACAAGGAGAGTTAGGCACTGGTGGTTTGTTTGGCTAAGAGGCTTTCTCTTCTGATCTCCATGCTTTAGTTCCTACTTCCTACATAGCTGACTTGGGATGTGGTTGAGGTGAGAGATATCTTTGAAAGGAAGTTGCAAACATTGTTTCTCAGACGATCATTCATACTTTTTTTAGCAGGCACCTGTGATGATTTGGGTGGAGAAATTATTTTCCTCCTGCCACCCCACCGCCTTGCAGGTTAACTTTGATCTCCAGCTTTCATCAGCATATAGAAATGCATCTGTGACACTGATTGCGTTGCAAGGTGTGGCTTAATGGCCTTTCATCTTAAACAAATAGTTCCAACTGAAACTTGTATATGTAAAATATTTTCATTGGTACATTGTAAACAATCCTATCAAATTTGGTTTTGAAGTTTAAAACAGTATGGATTTATTCTCCACTCTTGGTTTTGTCAACTTTTATTTTTGTTTTTATTTAATATTCACATTGTGTTTGCAAGAGACAGTTGGTGTGAAGTGGAGGAGACGTTGTTAGCTTTTCATTGACGAAGAAATAGACAATAGCGATAGTATTCAGGTAATCTATTGATTATTATCTATGCAATTTGTCCCAGATTAGGATTCAATCCTGATGGATTGTATTTAATGAACCCTGTGGTTGTAGATGCATTGAGACTCAGATGTTTGTTGTTTATTTGTCTTTTTAGTGCATTAGTTTTTTGCTTTCCATTTGTGTAATGGCTGGTAGCATGGTTCTCTTTTACTTGTGTGCGTGTGTATGTTCTTTCGTGCTCCACTTTGGCAGTGCAATGTGCATGGTCTAAGATATTAGGAATATGATATTTCCTGAACCAATAAAATCATTTAATAATGGTATTTGAATAATATGAGTTTTACAACAAAACTCTCCAAGGCACTGCTTTCATTATTTTGAGAATATCTGTTAACTGCTTGGTCTAACGATCCAGAGTTGTTTGCTTGAGATTAGTATGGGATTGCACTATTCAATTTTGATCATATATTCATCTGATTTGACTAGAATTTATAAGAAATTGCATTTTAATGCCTTTATGATATGGTTTATACACATTGTAGTCCCTCCTTTTTAAAATCGAACATTTTATTTCCCGAAATTTATAAGATCAACATTTTCCTTTGCCAATCCTCAATGTTATATGTGTGTGTGTGTGTGTGTCATATGTGGATTTTTGTTTGGTAATTTGTCTTTCATAATACTGTTTTATATCTCAGACGTATATATGTATGTATATGTATATTTTTGTTTGGTAATTTGTCTTTCATAATACTGTTTTATATCTCAGACGTAAGAGAAGGGCAACCGTCATAAATGATCGTTGCCTTTTACTTTATGTTATGGGCTCTTTTTAGCTAATTTTGCTCATTTTAGTAGCAATGCTGACTTCTTCCATCATGTTTCTTGGTTCAGAATAATTTTAGTTCTTATTGACTGCTATGTTGACTGGCATATGATGCTGTTGAAAATGTTGACTAACTGTTGCCTAGAAAATGTGGGGGGGGGGGGGTGATGTGGTATTACTGTACTATGTTGGCTTTTAACTCTTGACTGTAGTATGATGGCTTTTAACTCTTGACTATAGTATGTTGGCTTTTAAATCTGGACTGTAGTATTTTGACTTTTAACTCGTGACTAGTAGTATGTTCAGTTGCCCATTTCCTCATTTCTATGATGTCCATTTCGATTTAATTGTTTCAGTCCCTATCAAGTGGAATTTAAATTCCTCAGAGTGCTAACACATAACATGCTGGACACAATCAAATGTTTAGCTCTTCCCTTTTCTCTTATTTTGCATTAATATCACCATATTGAAGATTTAACCTCCCAGAACCTTTTAATAATGTAATCTGTGGATGTTACTGCAGTATCAAAGAAAGCAGGTTCAGGAGGTTACCTGCAAACTGGATTTTATAGAACTTTCAATTAGTTGTCTACAGGCTCACTGGAGGTACAATACAAACCTTGGTTTGTTCTTACGTGTCAGTTTCTTTTTTAAAATTTTTATTTTTATTTTTATTCACGGTCAACTTTTAGTGTGCTTTAGCTTTTGCATATAGTACAGTGGTGGTGCTAACCTTTAAGATGCATTTGGTACCTGGTAATTATTGTGAGCATCCTTCTTGACTAAAGAATTGAAAAACTGAATTAACGTGTTAGTTTTGCCAACCTGTTAGAGCATACTCATTCAAGTAGACAGGTTGATACGAGTGTCAGAGTCGTAAGCTGCTTTTTAATGAGTTGGGTTGTCCTATGGTTCTTATGTTCTATTTGGGCATATTATTGATTGTTGCTTGAGGGCGGGACAGTGTATGGGATTTGCTAGTATTTGCAATGGTTCCATGAGGCTTTCATATATAATTGCACTTACAGCAATAAGTTGAACTCACTTTCTTTGAGATTTTGTTGAGACTTCATACATGGTAGGGAGCTGATGTTGGATAAAAAAAATTGAAATCATAATGGGTGTAAAACAAGTCAACTTTTTGATAATGATCATATAGGACTATGCCCAGTCAATACTTTGTTATCAGATTTTAAGCATTATAATATAATATATGCAATTGGGGTGGGGGGTGGGGGGGGGGTCGCGCTTGAGTTGATCATTCAACCTAATTTTCATTTTATCATCGATGGAGTTATAGATAATTTTGATTATGTTCATAATTTTTCACTGTACTTGACGTTTTTATTTTAATATTTGAGCGTTTTGTATGCAAAATGGCTCACTATTGGAAATGGCGCTATCTTTCAACTTGTGGCAAAGGTTATAGGATGTGATCCTATTCGCAATTTTTTTTTCAATACTAATGACATTATATGTATGCATTGTCATTTAATGAATCATTTTAGTCGTATTTTTTTTGAAGTGCCGGTCTGCTGAATTTGTTGTCAAGATAACTCCTTTTTAACCCCCCACCCCCCTCCACCCAAAAAAGAAGAAAAGAAAATCAACTGAAATGCGTTTTTTCATAAACGAAGAGGCCCTTGTCACAGTAATCGCGTATGCTTTGTTATCGTAAACTCTGCATATTACTATTTCTTTTACAGACTTTATTTATTGGTCATTGCAATGTTAAGAGAGCATATAGAAAGTTTAGTGGTTTAAATCTCTGTGTATGACCGTTTTAAAATAACGAAAGGGAGCAGTTTATTCTGCTAAAAAAAGAAAATTATTGCAAACTATTAGGTATTCGTTGAAGTCAGAGGGAACTTGATATAATTTTTAGAATTTTTAATTTATGGAAATTCCATGTATTAACTAAAAATCAGATACAAAATAGGAATGTAATGAAACCGGCATTTTTATCATCTGTATTTTTCCTATAGATTTTATTTGATATTATCGTAAATCTTCCCTGTGAAACTAAGTACATGATAAAAAAAGTATTATCTAAAATGGGGTTTATTTTTGGCAAGAAGCTTCTCCCAATTGTTTGCATTGTCGGGACGCTCGTTTTTATTCGACCTTTTCGTTTGACGTAAATTGAATAGTCAACGGATGAAAAATCCTTTCAATGCTAACGCAAGAAAGGTGTTAGACTAAACTTCAAATTACTTGGGATTAAACTTGTAATTTTCAATTGAATCTTTCCACTGTCTTATCAATCTATAACCTGTTCAGCTGTCCTCAATCCACTAATAATTGCTAACTGAAATTTAAAAAAAAAAAAAAAAAATCCTTTTTATTCATTTAAATAACATGAAATTATACTACTATGTATACAAGTATGGGTGTATTTTCCACGTTTTACCAATAAACAAGAACATGGACATTCTCTCTCTCTCTCTCTCTCTCTCTCTCTCTCTCTGTGCGTCGGGCTCTCACCCTCCCATGCTAGGCATTGAAGTGACCTTATTCACCACTTGAATGGTAAGAGTGATATGCAAGATCCAGGTTGCTCAATCCTACTGATGACAAGAGCGATACCTTGAAACATGTTCTGCTAAAGTGTAAACTCTTCCATAGAAATTAATCATTTAGTAGTGAACACTATGGTCTTTCCAAGCACAAAGGTCACTAGAGAAAGTTCAATGAAGAAGATTGTGTTAATCAATGCTCTATCAACTGTCCACCCAAATATAGTGATTCCTCCAGGATTGTTTTGCAAATACAATACTGCATTATCAAATAAAATATTCATCAATCAAACAACACTATTTTAGAAACATTTTTATCATGTCAACATATCATTTCATCAAACACCATAAATACGTGTCCATATGCATATGAAAGATGGTAAATGTACGCACGCCAAAGAAAATAAAAGCAAGGTGTATGAAAGATCTCGCTTCCTGACTTCGATTCTATGGTACTGAAACATGTAAGATTGCATTAGGTGCCCTAGTGTTCTTTGCGCTACTGTTATGTCGTGAAATCTACTAATCAAAATGAAGGATTTTCTTCTTGATGCTCAACTAATTAAGCAGGATAAAGATATAGAAATAAGACGATTACCAAAAGCTAGCCTTTTGTGATATGAGGACATGTGGGAAGCCAACTGTGTATTTGTAGGCATTGCAATGTAATCCATAGACTCCAGATCACTTTCAGAATAGCTTAAATGCAGTGAGTTTAGTGCATTTGAAACTTCCAAGCTTCCCATACTATTTGAAACTCTGAGTTGATGAGATGAATCAACTGATGCACATGTTGCCATTGCATGCCATCTGCTCACTACAGATGCAATACCTTGAGCTCTATGGGATATTTTTGTGGCAGCATGCAAAGAAAGAATTATTCCAACCACTTGAACAATTGAGGAGACCTGAAAAATTGGACGAAAATGGTACGAAATCGGACCTTAAGCAACTCAAAACATAGTTCATAGTTCAGACAATTAGTATGCTTCAAAGAAACTAGTAATGCAGGACTTACTGCAAAATCACCCCCATTTATAACAGTAATGATTCCACTATACCCGGTTGTCTGGAAAAGTGCAAGGAACTGGGTAGCTGTGACAACACAGAACTCCAGAAGAAGGAAAATTCGGAATCTATGGCTTATCTTAGAAAGATGATAACGTAGATGAATGTGCTCCTCTATAAATACCAAAACATCAGATTCTCTTTCCAAGAGCTTTGCATAGTCATCAAAGTGAATAACTTGTAAATTGCAAACCAGATGAAACAGAATGCTGGCTGATAAAGATATTGTACTCACATAAACCCAAGACAGGATCAAACCAAACAAAATAGCAGCAGACAACCACCAAGATTCATGCTGCACGTATAATACACGAATCACCTCTCGGACAACTTTTAGAATGAAACATGGCAGTGTCCAAAGGATCAGCAATCGGATAGAATCCTGCATAACAAAGATCATCCAACTAATCATGTCTCTTAGTGCACCACCTTGCTGGATAATAATTCAATACTATATGCGAAAGTGAAGCATTACAATCAAAATACAAAGATGGGGGAATTGCATTTGAAGTGAGTAAAAAAAAGGGGCAAATGACCAATTTTAACATACTTTTCTTTAACAGAGCTTAACCATACAACCCAAATTGGTACTTAAACTTGAAGCTCTTACATACAATCCCAATTGGCACTTAAACTTGAAGCTCCTACACATACCATAAATCAAGAACGTTCAAGAGTTTGATATTTTAGAACTCCACATCCAGGAAACATATACCAGTTCTAAACTAAAGGTAATCAACATTACTAACCATTCACCATCCTAAAACAATGGTTTATATGAATAACTGAGCACATTTGGATTTGAATTTATAAAACGAGACACTCAATTATTGGGTTATTAGTCAAATTACTATTAGTAGCAGAATCAGTAACACCTGAAATTATCTTACATATCTATAAAAACGAAAAAGAAACCAACCCAATTGCCATATGTTCTGTAGAAGTAGTGTAGCAACCTACCAAATGCACCAGATAGTTGAGACAAGAATGCAGAAAAAGCAAACCTTGATCTGTTGAACATATTTGGGGCTAAAGCGAGCCATATGGCCGGTACAGCGTTCGACGAACAAAAACTTTCTTATGCCATACTTGCGTAGATTATGAGAAAGGCAAGCCAAAGAAACAGCTGCTAAACATGCCTGAGATGCCACGATATCAAGCTCAAAATCCTTAATCTGGTACCTGTCGCAGCCACCACAGTTAGATAACTCCAGTATCAGAACAGGAAGCAACACACCTATCAATATAAATGCTGTCCAGGCAAGAATAAAGCTTAAAACAGAAGATTGGTTGAAACCCAGAAACGTAAGAAATGTCTCTAGCCCTTTAAGGGCTTGATCAAGGTCGGTTTCTTGAGCTTGGCGGCGGCTATGTTGGTGGTGGTTGGTGTTGTTATGAGTTGGCGGAAGGAGAGGGGTATGGACTGGAGGGCGAGGTTCTTGATCTATTTGCAAGAGAGGATCTGCCATGAATTTATTTTACAGCGTAGATAAACTATTATTAGGGAACGTGGCGGAGGAGCAGCGGTGGTGGTGGTGGTGGTGGATGTCTTGATTATCCGGTCAAAAAGTTGAAGAAATCTATTTCACTGCCAATGCAGCAATGCTTACTTGACATAATGAACCTTAAAATATGCCTCGAAAGGAAATATATGAATATCAAAATACGAAGAAGTTAAAAGTAATGTGGAAGCGGGAGTAGCGAGTGGTATGGGTGTGGTTCTAGATGGGTTAATCTCAACCGTTGATAAATTGAAACTGGGTATGATTGAGGTGAGGAGCACAGGATAGAATGGGGGAGATGGGTAGGTGATAAAGGGGTGATTTTGCTAATAAAATAGATAGAAGTACTGGAAAGCTGTAAAGCAGAAAATTAGGAATCTACTTTGGCATTTGTTGTGGGTGAAGAGTAGACTGAAGAGAGAACATGTGATTTTAGAGACAAAAGTTCCAAAAGCATAGCACAAGCAAAGAACAATGTTACAAAAACACCTACTAAAATTTTATTATATTTATTTATTTATTAATTAAAAATATATATTCGAGCGTAAATAAAAACTATTTAATAAAGTATTTCTATTTATAATTAAAATCGATCGTAATAATTCGATAAATTTATAAATTCATTAGCTATTACTTTTATAGTAAATATGAATTTAAAAAATTATAAGTTTTTTA
The DNA here is from genome assembly GCA_948266635.1 of Cnidoscolus chayamansa. Classification (NCBI taxonomy): domain Eukaryota; kingdom Viridiplantae; phylum Streptophyta; class Magnoliopsida; order Malpighiales; family Euphorbiaceae; genus Cnidoscolus; species Cnidoscolus chayamansa. Next base: position 344 of record CAOGCB010185322.1, on the reverse strand, counting down.
AAAATCCCATTCTCAGATCTCTATCTACTAATTATGTGAAATTGAATCTATTATGATTTGGTGGGTGGGGCCAATCCCACTTTACTTTTTGTACTATTTTCTTTTATTTTTTAATTTACAAATAAATTATTAGAATAATAAATAAATTATTTATTAAGAAAAAGAGGCGCCGCATTACGATCCGAACAAATGAATTATTAATTATATAATAATTAATTAAATTATATATATTTTATTCAATATTGAATAATGATTATTAGATAAATAAGACAATATCCTATCTAAATTAATTCGAATCATAACACTTAGACTTGCTTATTAAAAAATTAAATTTTTGACATGAC
>CAOGCB010185171.1:0-10415 GCA_948266635.1 Cnidoscolus chayamansa | reverse complement strand
TTTTATAAAAAAAATTAAAACAACTTGGTACTTAAAAAAAAACCAACTTATGATTTAGAAATAAACCAACGGACACCCAAATAACATATAAATCAAAGTTATTTAAAAAAAATCTGAATTACATGAATTCAAACTCATTTAATCTCATTCATTTTTCATTAAAAAATATGCAATCAATCATGGGAAATTTGTGAAAAATAAGTTGATTAAAACAAAATATTCTATGATTATCAAATAACATTAAAAAAAAAAAAGCAAAGGAATAGCTTGAAAGATGGGCTCTCAGGAAGCATCATTATAGATATAATATATAGAGGCACAGAGTCACACGTAAACTAAATATGTTGCCCCTCCTTCTTGGCAAGGAATGAATAAGGCACAGTTGACAAGAAAAAGAAAAACGCCCAAACCTTAAAATTATATTTCTACGGTACAGTCCAATCTAATATTCCTTTCTTCGTTTTTCATCTTTTTAGTTTTTAATTAATCTACTTTATACATATATATGTGTGTGTGTGTGTGTGTGTGTGTGTGTGTGTAGGACGTGATATATAGAACCAAGCTGAAGATTTTCTCTCTCTGGCCTGCAAGAAACATGGCAGACATGATTGTTTCCCCTGCCATTGAAAGAATTTCGAACCTACTCATCGAAGAGGCTGCCTTTCTTTCTAATGTCAGAGATGAAGTTGAGCGGTTGCAAGCTGAACTCAAACGGATGCAGTGCTTCTTGAAAGATGCAGACTCCAAGAAAGACCAAGACGAACGTGTTCGTAACTGGGTAGCTGATGTCAGAGATGTTGCTTATCATGCAGAGGATGTCATTGATACTTTCCTCCTCACCATTCCAAGAAAAGAACTCGGATATTGGGGACTCATCAAGAACTCTACGTCTATGATCGTCAAGGCTCCCCAACTCCATGATATTGGGCAACAAATTAACTCCATCAGAAATAAGCTTGCAGACATCTCAACCAGCATGCAGATTTACGGCATCAAATTTCTTGAAGCAGATGAGTCTAGTTCTGCAAGTGAGATGCGGCGGCGACTTAGGAGAACCAACCCATATGATGAGGATGAGCATATTATCAGATTGGAGAGTACAACAAAGCAACTTTTGGATCAATTGATGATAGAGGATGATAGACTCCGAGTTGTTTCCATAGTGGGAATGGGAGGACTCGGTAAAACCACTCTTGCCAAGCATGTATATAATCTGGTTGATATCAAACGACACTTTGATTGCTTGTCATGGGCTTTCATATCTCAACAATTTTCCCCAGAAGATGTTTTGCTTGGAATAGTGAGGGAAGTTGGAGTTAAATGGGAGAATATGGGAAGCATGAAAGAGGAAGAGTTGGTGAGAACAGTTAAAGATGTATTGAAGGAGAAACGATACTTGGTGGTTCTTGATGATATTTGGAAACAAGAGACATGGGATTCTTTAAAACTTGCTTTCCCAAAAGGAAAGAAAGGAAGCAAAGTTTTATTCACTACCCGGATCAAAGAAGTAGCTTTGTATGCTGATCCATGGAGCTCTCCAGTGGAACCGCCATTTTTGACGAATGAAAAGGGCTGGGAACTTCTCAGTCAGAAAGCATTTCCAGAAGATATTGCAAGTAAGCGAGGCTGTGCACAAGAATTCGAGAGAATAGGAAAGGAGATGGTGAGAAAATGTGGAGGATTACCACTTGCAATTGCAGTACTTGGAGGCTTGTTGGCTAACAAGTCATTAAAAGAATGGGAGATGGTGCAAAAAGACATTAATGCACAACTCATCAAGTTACAACAGCGTAATCAATATGCAGGAGTGGATTGGATATTAGCTCTGAGCTACCAAGAGCTTCCATTTCGGCTAAAGCAATGCTTTCTCTATCTTTCCCAGTTTCCAGAAGACTGGGAGATTGATAAGAGGAAATTGATTCGGATGTGGATAGCTGAAGGTTTTGTGGCCCAACCACTGAGAGGAGAAGAAGATGAGACGATGGAAGATGTAGGCGAACAATATTTGGAAGAGCTTGCAAATAGGTGTATCGTTCAAGTGAGTAGAAGAGACCATAATGGAATTGGTATCAAGAAGTGCCGCATGCACGATCTCATGCGAGATATGTGTGTGACCAAAGCAAGAGAAGAAAGCTTTCTTGGAGTCATTAAGCATCAACGGGATTTAGCAGCTGAGGTGACCAAGTCACGAAGAATTGCCATTCACAAGAAATTCTTTGTGCCCTCAGAAGAATGTTGTCCACGTCTTCGCTCCCTTATCTACCATGTCCCAGAGAAGGTGTGTGGATATTCAATGAGCAAGGATCAAGTAGGTTTTATTTTCAAGAATTTTAAATTGCTGAGAATCTTGAATCTTGAAAATATGTTTCTAAAAGAGTGCTATATGCTTAGAGAGATTGATAATCTGATTCATTTGAGATATCTTGGGTTGAGGAACACCACATTACAATGTGGATACTTATCCAACTTAGTCACAAGACTAACACCATTGTCTGCACCCATTAGCAACCTGAAGAGCTTATACACGCTTGATTTACGAGAAGCTCATTGGGATGATCATTATGTTTTAACATGGAAATTACATGATGTAGTATGGAAATTAAAAGGCTTGAGACATCTGTTACTGGATAGTAATGCTGATGATAAATCTAAGTTCCGTCTGGATACATTAAGACACCTAGAGACTTTGAAGTGGGTACAAGCTAAGAGCCTAATTAGAAGAGATGCACTACTCAATTTGACTAATCTTCGAAATTTAGGAGTAAAGTTTCAGAGAAAAGAAGAAGCTGAGATGGTTCTGAGATCACCCATTTTTGGGTTGCGACGTCTTTGTTTCCTGAAGATGCATATGTCAAAGGGAAGTTCATTTCCAAGTCTGGAACCACTCTTGTATTGTCATCGTTTGACCAAAGTGGGGTTAAATGGTATCATACTAGAAGATCCACGTTCCTCACGTCACAATTTGGAATACTTGCCAGGAAGTCTTGCCAAGTTAAGGTTGAGCAATTGTAAATTAAAGAGAGATCCGATGGGTATTCTAGAGAAGCTGCCTAATCTAAGGTTTCTGGATTTGGGAGAGGGGTCATACGAGGGGTCTAAAATGGTATGCTCTGCAAATGGGTTTCCTCAGCTTGAGACTCTTAGTGTTTCTTGGTTACATGTAGTAGAAGAATGGGAAATAGAGGAAGGTGCAATGCCATGTCTCAAAGCTTTATCTTTAAGTTATCTAGGGAACCTGAGGATGATTCCTCAAGGATTGAAATTTATCTCTACCCTCCAAAAATTGAGTATCAGTGGCATCACACAAGAACTATTTTTAAGAAGGATTCAAGTCATAAATGGAGTAGAAGGAGAGGATTTTGACAAGGTGCGCCATATACCGTCTATATTAGTGTACGTATAGTAAAGACATATCATACCTTTTCAAGGTGAGCATTTTTCTTCTCTTCCCTCCACATATCCAGGACAACCTTGTAATGTTAGTATTAATTCTCTCTTTTATGTTGATTCCCATCTTCTGTAACTTGGCAGGATTGATGAGTTTGATCACACAACACAATCAGATTGATAGCGCAGTTGCTGGTAGTACCGACGAGGGGGACTCCTATTTGTGTGCTTGTTTCTTGCTTGGTTTATATCTATGTAATCTTTTGTATGTTGCTTTCTCTCTCCTGGTTTGAATCCCTTACATAAGCTGAATCATCTGGGATTCTGTATCACAACACTTAATTGTTGTAGTTCTGACTTTCATATAAACAATGGAACAATGTGACTTTCTATGGTCCCGTAAACCTTGATCGCACAAAAGTGACCTTTTACTTCGCCTCTAAATAACCATTTAATTGGAGACTTTCAAAATTGTAATTTCATAAAGGGAACAAGAACGGAAAGGAAGAGCTATAATCAGAGTATGATAAGATGCTATCTCAACAAAAATTCAGAACTTTTCATGTAAATTTTAACAAAAAATATCCACATAAATTTGTTGTTCTGAACTATCGTATCATCATTTTACATGAATCAACATCTTAGTAATTAATTACCAGTGGTCTAGATTTTTCCAACCAAGTGAGCTGTACTACTGGTATTTGATTCAGATTTTCCATAGTGAAAGCATTACAAGTACTTGTCTAAGGAAGCAAAGGGACACCAAATGAAAGCACAGGTTATCAGATTTTAAGAAACACAGCTGCAGTCAGAATATGCACATTAAGCAATGTAAAGCACACCAAATGAAATTTTTGCATTAGATAAGGATTTACAGAACAGCCAGTACGTAACAATAATTACATATCTGATTACATTGAAGTTCTAAATCTTTTTAAATATATATATATATATATATGCACAATGGACCTACATTATGTTCTACATCTGACTTGCAACTATAGCTCTTATGATAACGTTAAAAAACTAACTAGTAACTAGGTGAATCTGAACCAAGGAAGAATGAGAACAGGCATATGTATATGTACTCTAGTTATTGTATCTACATATACGTACATACTGATATATCAATTAGAAGAATATCTAACCTAACAAAACTGTGCCCCCGCTTGTATAGATCAGCTACTCAAGATGGTGATTCAGCCAAAAGTAAGGTATGCCACCAGCCGCATGCCACATGTCGAGGGACACAACCCTCTATAGTAACTGGAGAAGGAATGCTGCGGTCAATCACATCACCCAATCCAAGCTGTCACACAGACCCAGATGGTAAAAGTTATAATCTAATTGAACTTATAAGTTATACCCACCCCAGGCTGCCTCTATACTGGTTTACCAAGAGGAAGGCACCGATCAGATGGGAATAGCAAACGTAACCCATCTTATTACATATGCAAGCCACAAGAAAATTTGTTTTCTCCATCAGCTAACAAGAAAATTAAACCTTCTTTTTAGCCTAGTCATGAAGCACATAAATGAAATTAATCCAAAATTGTTCCAGATGCTCCCCAAATTTAATACTTGACGAGTGTTCAGCATAATACCTGGCCATACTTGTTCCACCCCCAGCAAAACACTTTCCCTTCCTCTTCAAGAAACAAAAGTACAGAGTTAGCGTCAAATTTGTGAACAGCTAAAAAGAAATTGCAAGCTACTCTTAAATAGGAATAAAAGGTTAAAATGAATTGATGAGAGTAGTAAAGAATTTCTATGAAATGTAAACTAATCTGGAGATAAATAAAATTCTCCAATTCATCTCAACCTAGAGTCTGCCTTGCATGTTTAAACTATTGAGACAACTTTTATACTTGGCCATTCATGATTCACCCATAATCTCTCAATGGGTCCTAGTTCCAGAGTTCAATCCCGTTACTGTATATTCCACTTCAAACCAGAAATTTGTCCAGTCAATCCTTCCAAACTATTTCTTTCATTGACCATAAAAAACTTTTTCAGTGCAGCCACTTCTTACTCCTAATCATCAAATTTCAACTTTTATTTTATTCAGACTTTTGCTTTACCCTAACCAAGATGCTAACACTCAATAATTTTGCTGCTGGTGAGATGGAATAAGATAAATTGGATACCCGTTGATTATGGACATTTCCAGTACAATACCCAACCCAAACCGCAGCTTCTCCTCCCACCACCCAAAATGCTCGGGCTGTTTTCACATACAGGAGAATGTGCACTCAAAATAATAACAACATTAAGTGCAAATGTACACTAAAATGGCATGTTTGTTAGTGTATTAATGCAAATACAGAAGATTTATTGAATATAGTTTACATACCTGTGATTATAGCACTGTGACGAGCCCCACAAGAGATAATTTTAGCATGCGTATCTTCCAAACATGGAGCATCCAAGAGCCTGGGTGTAGTCTGGCAATAAATTTCTATAAGGTTAATTGCAAAACTTCCACAAGATGAAAATCATTAGTTAAATTAAGGATTATGGCAAAGCCTCAAAAAACAGGAGTGATTATAAGGAATAGTTTAATCTTTTAATTATGTGCAGAGGCTCTGAAGTGGTGATAATAAACATGCCAGTGTACTAATTTTTATAACTCTACTATCCTTTGCAGTACTCTGATTCAAAAAACTGAAGTTGATTGCTTATTATAATGATAATCTGTCTCATCATTTTGTCCCTAAACATTTAATATGCTGGTCCCATCCTCCTTTGAAGATATTATAAGCAAGCCAACATGTCATCATACTATGATATGGCCTTATTTATCATCCTACAATGGTGGGAAATTGGCATTCGTTCTGTACCTCTGCTTGATCACCACCAGTGCCCAATTGACCAAACTGATTCCCACCAAATGCATAAACATCACCATCAGCAGAAACGCAAACAGTGTGCCACAAGCCTGCAGCAACACCCTCGATCCGTATGCCCAGCAATGAAGATACACAAATTGGGCTCAGCTCATCTTCTGTACTCCCTTGTCCACACTTGCCAAAACAATGTGATATCAATAATAATTTTTACTCCTTGTTTCATAATAGACTAGAACGTGCAACAATGAAATTAGTCACAATAAAAATAAGAGATGAGCATTTTAAACAAAATAAAGTAGATTATCCCTCATTAGATGAACCTCATCTTCAACATCTACAGTGCTTTATTCTCCACCATTATCTACTTTACCTACATGTTGATCCTGAACAGAAGTTAAATCTCCAAAACTCCAACAAGTGTCAGTCAAGGATAAAAGATTGACATTTCGAACAAGCAATTATGGAAAAGTTTACAGCTTGAAGAAAATATAATTTAGAAGACTGATTACTCAATTCCACAGTTATCACCTATGAGTCTGATAATCAAGAATTCACATTTGCAGAAAATATAAACAATTTCCTTCCTAAAACAGGCAAATTAATTGGTTGATAATAGTGTTTTCAGTATTCAAAAAATTACTGTTAGTAGTATTATAAACAAGAATGTATTGGTCACTTTAGGAGGCCGATCGCACAATTCATCATTCAAGTGATGCTTTAACTCCTTTATGCAAATAAAAATCTAGGACCACGAAAGATCAAAGGACTAAACAAACTTGCAATTGAATATGGAATTGATGTGGGCTTATTTTGAAAGCAGAGCCCAATATTTCTGTTTGCTCAAGTCAATTAGTCATTGCTGAGTGCTTGGACTACAACAGAAGACATGGCTACAAACCTATGCCACATACTACAATGCTAAAAGCCTTCATTAATAGCTAAAATGAAGCAAGACATTGACCCAATATTCAACAAAAACAGTCCAGCAACTGATCAAGCATTTGATGTGAAGAACTTCTATTTATGAATATGTTGGGTTTCAAATAACCAAGTGTTCCTTAAACATGATGTTTCTGCAAAACACAATTTATAGCCCGTTTAGCAGTATGATTTAGGGCCAGAAAGTGCTTTCTAGGAAAAGCATCATTTTAGATGTTGAGAAAAAATAGTATGAAAAAAGTAGTGTTGCTGTTTTGATGTTATTATGAAGAAAACTTATCAAATTAAACTTATCAAAATTAATTCTAAATAAATTTTTAACATTCTCCAACTAATATCTTAAGAAAGTCTTTTCTCAACAATAATCCTAAAGCAATAGCATCTAAACCCTTATTGAATTGATGCTATAAAAGAACACAATCAAGAGTAGCCTAAACACAAACCCAAGCATCATGTTGAATCTTCAGCAGTTCAGAGTGAACAGAATCAAGAACTTCAAATTCATAATTGCATGCACAAATTGATATGTGTGCAAGGATTGTATCCTAAAGTACCTGTCCATAGAGCCCCCATCCAAAAGTGAGGAGTACTCCAGCATCTGTTATGAGGAAACAAAATATATAAATCCTGATGAGTACAAGTACATTAAGCAGCCCAGTGATCCTAAATAAGGCTACTTCATGAGATCCATACCTGTGATTACTGCACTATGTCGCCCTCCACACGCAATTCCCTTGATATAACTTCCAGGAACTCTAAAACCATGTCCCCCTGAAGTCATGCCTCCTCGAGAAAGCACTCCAGGTCTATCTTTTCCATAGGAAGAGTCGATCCAGTGTACAGGATGAGGAGAGGAAACCATGCGTATCCGGGAGCCCAAACCAAGTTGCCCTTCACCTCCATAGCCCCAACCCCACACCTGTCCTATATCTGAAACTTCGGTAAAATTAGGATACATCGAGTTTCTTGCCTTACATAAAAGATCTGCCATAGCTTCAAGCTTCAGAGTGCAATTATTGCAGAGAGAGGACAAAAAATAGAACTCTAGGTCAAAAAGCTCTCTTTTGCGATGGAACGTACCTGACAGTGCTAAAGTGTGGCGACCACCGGCAGCAACAGTAGCAATCCTCACCCCTGGATTTAAGGTTACTAGACATGGCAATGCTGAAAGAGTCTCATCATTAGAAGATGAGCTTTCAGCAGTTTGTTTTGCGGATGAAATTCTCCTGCGCTTTGTACTTTCATCTCCAACTCCACGAGTATCAGTTCCACCAGTAGATCTTGAACCTTGAGAGCGAGGGCTCACTACAAGAAGTCATTCTCGAAGCATTACCCAAATTGTTAACCAGTCTATATATGTGCGTGTGAGCATATATGTGTGAAGTTACCTTGCTCTGTTAAAAATGGACTCTGCCTTTCTATCACGTGCCTTTCTATGCCCCCTGCTAGAGATGATTCTCCAAATACTTTCCCTGATGGAACACACTCTTTCCAACCCCAGGTGTAAACTTCTCCATTATCTGTGCTTAAGAAATCAAAAGGTACTCTAATTACCAGTCTACAAAAAATATTTTTACCTAAGAAAATATGGGTCATAGATAAATCAAATTAGTTGAACAAGCTAATCAGGCTTCATCTATGCCCTTGAAGAAACAATGAGGAGATCAGCATTACCTGTAGCTGCTACACAATGTGCCCAACCAGCTGCAGCTCTTACAATAGAAGATTCAGATGGGAGAGGGAAAGGCTCCGGAATTTCCTTAGTTGAAGAAAATGCAGGTTATTTCAAGCAAATTAAGAGGTGGATGTTAAGTGAAAATGTAGTATTATGCAGCACGACACTACCCCATGCTTCCCGGATGTCACATAGCTTTGACCTAGATCGTCTGTTGAACCCCAAGTAATGAGCTTTCCAGACTCTGATTGAAAAAGAAATTATTAAGTAAAAATACTACTATTTTCCAAATCAAGGGGGAAATTCAATTCACTGGAGAAGTAAACAACATGGTTTAATTAACTTTGAAGGGAAGCAAGGAAAGGCAGGCATTATGCATACCAACAATTCTACACCAGCAACAACTAAGACTTCAACTAATAAGGAAAGCAAATAGACTTATGACAAGTAACAACAAAATTAGAGGACAACTGAATGAGAATCGTAGTTGACGGATAGTTTTAGTGCAAAGTAATATTATCGACAACAACCAATCCAGCTGAAGTTCAATGTCAATGTATAGATTTGTTCATATTGAAAACTTCAACTGAATTTCACTCAAAAGTCAAATTACTAAATCATATTAATTTTAACCTTCAAGAGAAGCAGCTGACCCTGCATAGATTTGAATCCAACGAAGCAAAGATCTTTCAGCCTATTTAGTATCTATACTTCAGCTCAGCTTTAATTTTGCAACCAATGCAGCAAATATATCAATCAAATTAAAAAGGCTATTTTTCATCCCTTTCCACACTTCCTCAGCAACCAAGCAGTAAGCAAATGTATCTACTCCTGTTCCATCAACTAAACAATCGCATTTCCCAAATCCAAGGGGGTTCAAAAACATGAGAGCATAACACAACGGGAAACAATAAATTGAAACGATCGAAATCTCGAAAATGAAAAAAAAAAAAAAGAGTACCTAATTGGAAATTGAAAAAAAAAAGTACCAGAAAGAGCCATGGCGAAACCGCAACCGCCGCCGCAAACGTCCTTCCAATTGTATGCATCGGGACGGACAAAGACCGGCGATAAAATGGGCGACCTTTGAGGCAAGGCTCCGGGAAGGTATCCCCACATAAAGACAAGCTTTTCCTTCGCCATTTCCTCCAAGTTCAGTCTCTCATCTCCCCCTCTTCGCTCTCCATTCATTTGCAGCAGAACGGAAAGGACAAGAGAAGAAGACACAGGAAAGGAAGCGAAAGCCAAATTGCTTGCTCTTGTGAGCTGGACTCTGATGAGAAAGCAAGCAATAAAAAGGGCGGCGTATCATTTTCAGGGGAATGGGGTTGCCACGTCTGATGCTTACGTGGGCGAAGAGTGACACGTGGATAATTCGGCCAGTAGATTTGTCGATCAATTCTATCCAGGAATTCCCGGAAGTTTCTGGAAGGTAATTCTAAATTACCAGAAACCGTTGGGAAATTATTCGCGTGGTGATGACGTGGAGGAGTTGCTGCAGAACACGTGGTCGCCTCCTATGCAACTTCAATGATTACGGTTAAACACTTTCAGGTTTGTGAGGA
>CAOGCB010184749.1:0-13948 GCA_948266635.1 Cnidoscolus chayamansa | reverse complement strand
TTTTTTTTTATTATTTTTAATAATAAAATGTTATCTTTTATATTAAAATAAAACAGAAAATGAATTACTTTGAACACATGAACGAGCTTCCTTCACTTCATGGTTTTTCATCTTTCTTTGCAATGACAAGCATTTGCAGTTCAGCCAATTCTTGAAGCTCATGCCCTTGAAAATGCAACATATCCATTTAACACACTCATGCTCGCCATAGGCAATATCGTAGTTCTCTTGCTAGTCCTCTTAAACTCACCTTTTACAAAACATTAATTCCTCATTCAAACCTGCCTCCATCATGGACCTATTATACCATTAACCCCCATCTATAAATTCTCTCTTTAATTGCTACTTAACTCACACTCAAATTCTCGGAAACCCATTAATCTAAGGGTTTCGATTTTGGCCTTTTAATTTTGTCTTTCTAGATGGAGAAAGCTCCATTTAAAAAAAAAAGATTTTGGTTAGAATGGCGGGGAAGAACTAGCTTAAAGTTTTTTGCAGCAAAGGAGAAAGATGAAAAGCAACAAGGATGATGGACCTATTATATATGAAGTTTATCTCTCCCATGAAATTTTGAATTGCAGAACACAATGAAATTATTTTTAAATAGGTTTCAGTTGTGGCTAAATCAAAGAGGTTTCGATATATATTTTTGAAGTATAAGCATCAATAGGATGAAATATCTCTAATAAAGCTAGATAGATAATTTTCATCTTGTGACATTTGTGGAAAAGTAAGATACTGTCATTTTTAAGGGTTCATGTGATGAGATTAATGATATAATCTTCGGTGCTTTGTCTGACATACTTCCTTTTATGCAAAATATCCATTCACATAATTCTTGGTTGCCTCCACCAACATATGTCATCAAAGTCAATGCCATAGCCTGGAATTGCACCAATCATTGATGAAATTGTTGATCCTCTAGCTCTCGAGTATCTAGTTTGTAGAGAGACTCTTCTCTTGGCTTTTCGTAAAGGTTTTCATGATGTTCTTGTTGAAGGAGACTTTTTTTTTTTCTTTTTCTTTTTTTATGGTAATTAGCCCATTTTTTGTCCCAACATCTTCGGGTCATTTAAGGTCTGATAAAAAAATATTCAAGAACTTCCCATTTCCTTTAGTTCAATCTCTTTTAATAATGTTAGAAGAAATACGAATCAAGCTATAGCCATCCTAACTTTTAACTTATCTTATAATTTTATTGCTCAATATGGCTTTGTTTTTGGCTGTATGCCATCTTGATCTTATCAATGAAATCTTCGAAATCCGACGAGGAAGATGTAATTACAAGCAATTGAATTGTAAGAGATAAAATTCAACTAAACAAAGCCTAAAGCAGCCAAGAATCATATCCAGATATACTCTATCAGAATAAAAATATAAATTTATTTTCTAAGAACCGATAAGCTAATTGATTTCCACGAGAAAGTTCGGTGAGATGATGGTGGACCCTCCCAATAAGAGGTTTTCCAATGGCATTTTCCCTCATGAATCATGATTCAAAGTGCAAGAGGAAGAGCAAGAAGGCGATAAAAAGACAGAAAAGGATGCTACTGATGATGGGTTTCTTTTAATCTTTTTTTGATGGTGGTTGAAGCATTAAAAAAAAAGTGGTAAAATTTTAGGTAGGACGTTGATGGAGTTGGATTATCACATCCGTGAAAGAAAATGATCCTATTTTGCTTCATCCTTCCTTGGGTTTTAAAGCTTAGTAGCCATCATTCTCTATATATCTGCACTTCACTACCCAAAGAAAAGACTCGCTCTTATCACCACGTTCTTCTTGGATTTCCAGGCCTTTCAGGATTTTTCTGGAGCTCACAAGATTCAATTTTTTCTTCTTTTGCATACTTCCCGTTAATTTTATTTCTTGGTGTTCTTTGCAGGACAAAAGGAGAGAAAAAGAAAAAAAAAAAAAAAAAGAAAGAATGGAGAGTAGTCAGGATAATATATTCAACAAGAATAATATGAAACTGGAGATTCAATCAGAGGCTGACAACATCTATAGTGGTGTTCCTAAATTCCAATTCACACCTACTTCTGGGTCTGCTATGCCGCAGCTTACAAGACAGCCAAGTGCTACAAAGAACAGTTGCCTGTGCTCTCCAACTTCCCATGCTGGTTCATTCCGGTGCAGGCTTCACCGTTCACCGAGCCTCCAACGAACCAAAAGCATCGACTCTGGGTCTCTGAGGGACTCGACCACTACGGTTAATGCCACAGCTGATGATCCTCCAGCTAGTAACGCAAACGTTGATGAGGCCTAGTAATTGACATCTCTTGTGTGCTGTATTGCTTTGTGTATGCTTGTTTGCTTGATATATTGCCGTTTTCTTCTTTTATTCCCATTCCTTGTATAGTGAAGATGTCCTGCCAATGTCCTTATCTTTCTTCTGCCACTTGTCAATAATAAAGGAAGTTACTATGTCTAATTCTTCCTAATGGAGGAACTTTCATAGCAATTAACGTACCTAAACGATTCAAGAGTACAAGCATTGAGCATTGGTTAACCTGCTTAGGCTCCAGCTTCAGTACCCAGTTGTATATTTAATGAATTATTAGAAAAATGCCTGTGTACACAAGCGAAGTGAAGCTTTTTGCCGTTTGATTTTAATATTTTCAAAGTACATTGAAGTTTTTCTGTCAAGTGGGATTTTTGTGAAGGGGATAAAAAGAGAGATAACAATGGTCCGATCACATGACTTCGAAATCTTTATCTGAGGCTCAAGATAAGTGCATATAAATGCAGCTATGAGTTGTGCTTAAACAGAACACTGGAATTGATTGACATGAAGACATTTGAGCTACCACCAAACCAGACCCTACCATCGTTGTTGGGTCATGCTTGCATCACACAGGCACTTGCTCAGATATTGGATTTGTGTGCATCAGCCCTTGGAAGCAGTTAATTGCCATAACCATTTAGTCCTTTGTTGTTGAACCCAAATTCTTTGAATTTTAAAGGGAAAAAAAAGAGGATAGTGACAGGTGAATTTTTCATTTTGAACCATATAAATGTATCATATTTAACCTGTACAAGGAGTAATGTTTCCCAACTTCCATTTTGCATAAAACAAATGGTATCGAGGGTAATCAAGAAGCAATATATTTGTTTACTAAATTTAAGAAAATGAAAAACTTCAAAGATTTAAAGAGATAGAAACACAGTAAGGAACACTTAAAAGTGCAAAAAGGGAGAACATGTAAAGGCAAGAAAGAAAGAAAAAAAATCAAAAGAATCAGAATGATACCATGCAGCTCTAAAGGAAAGGAGTGAAAGAGTAGGAGACATGCAGCTGCTTGTGCACAGGTTTTCTTTGAGGAAACTTATGATGACTATAATGACTGCAATGATGATCACAACAATGATGGCCAACCCACAATGATGCAACCAAATGCTCCATAACTGACCTGCACTGATAAATTTTGACCTATGGTCTAACTCTTTAGTAGGTCACATAACACTCGATTCTGGATAGTCGTAGCGCAGTTGGTATTCAGATGACAGATTTAAAATTAAGGACCATGGTTCGAATTTCGACAGCCGCAATGTCGGAATTTCACCCTCTGGGTGGATTCTTTGTGGGCACTGAGTCCTCGACCTCTTACTTAGGAGGCCGCTGCGTACCGTAATTTATCCTCTCACACTGTCGTGCAAGGGTGCGAAGGCCGCAAGGGAGGGCTTCCCTTTTGGAACTATGGATAGTCTTCTTTGCATTTATGCCAGCAAGGCTATCGTCTAACTGAATAGAAATAAGAATTCTCTGACCAGCAAGAGTGCAGATGAGAAAACAGATTTATGATGCTATGGAATTCCAATGATGACAGATGAAATTCTTGGCTTAATACAAAGGAACACCAATGCATTATGTCAGAGAAAAGATATAGTGAAAACTCATCGCAATGATGAACAAGTAAGTATCTAGGGACATGCAACAAAGAGACAAAGAACGGGTTCCACATTACAGCTCTTCACCCAAGATCCTGTTCTATTTCTCAAATTAAGATCTACAAAGGGATTTTCCTCTCATGCCCTGAAAATCTTGATTCTTATTACATTAGATTACATCAAGAATGCACATTAAGGTTTTTTGTTTTCAGCTACAATTACAGGACCAAAAAAGGGGGAAAGTGTATTACACTTGAAATTAATCTTTTGCTTTGAATTAAACAAAATTCTCGCTCAATTCTTTTCACTGGCACTTCTATGAATGGACAATAACTTGCTGAACATCCTTTTGGGTCGTGTAGGAAGAGCACGGATAGCCTTAAATTTGGAAGTTCTCCCAAGTCCATTTGATTGAAGATCATTTTCATCCAAATCATCATCTTCGGCCAATTTCATCCTTAAAGTTGAAAACTTGGATTTCGGTGATTTAAGGCCTGAGACACTCCATTGATCATCTGCTGCAATGCTAGTGGTGGTGCTTAATGCTGCTGTAGGCCTTGATGGGTCAATGTCATGTGAGGCTAGAAGTGCCTTGATGTTCCTAGGAAGCTCTGTGACTTTGCCTCCAGCCATGGCTGCTCTAGCTTGTTCAAAGAAGAGAACTTGCACCACCACCCTCAATGGGAGTAACTCATTCTGCGCAGCATGCATACAGGCTTCAACAGATAGTTTCTTGCAGTCTAGTGTTCGACACAACCGTTTTCTCTCACTCTTGTTTAGCTCCGGGTGTGCCTGGAGGTTCGTACAAGAGATTTGTGATAATTTGTCAATCTTGTAATAGTAATGGTGAAAGTGAAGAAAGCCATCACTAATACTTACAACCCTGTGTTGTCCATAGCTTTAAGCAAATAGCATTATGGTATAAAAATCCAAAAACAACGAATGTAGCAGAAAAGACCTCTTACTGTTGTAAACCAGAATGATGATAATAATTAAAGATTCATTTTACCAATTTACAAGTATACCGCACAAAACTGAAACCATTGAAGCTAAATTTGTTAGGTCAGCCTAATCCTAACTACCAATAAATTATGAATGTGACAAGATTTAGAGGTCAATAGAGTTGGTTATCTTACTGATAATGGTGACCCACATTCTAGAATGTGATAGTGAAAGGTTTCCTAACATCAACTGTGAGTGAATTATGGTAAATTGGGTGACCAAGAAATCCTTTTGTTAATTTCTTTACCTTGAGATAAATGTCAATAGCTCTGTAGAGATCATCATGATCATGCCTTGCAAAATTAGGTATAGACTCAGCAAGGGCGATAAACTTTGAAAGAGGCAAGTTCACATCACTGGCAATCCGTTGCAGATAGCCATCTACAATCTTGGCTACCTTCAACTTTGAGCTATGTGAAGCAGAAGAAGACCTCCTGCTCTCTTGGAGCTCCATATCAATATTCTCTGCTGACCTAGACCTTCTCCTTTCACACCCCAACTTGGATCTTGGAGGGCTAGTTGGTGGACTCTGCCCTTGTAACATAAACTGCTCCAATATGGTCATTACCAAATTTACATCATACAACGTATCATTTGCATTTGAGAAGGAAGGTATTAACAAATCATTCACTGTTGCTTCTTCTAATTGAAGACCCACTCTTCTAGCCAATTCCATCTTTGATGAAGAGGAGGCGTTAAGTATATTGGCTGCTTTCAACAGTTTAAGCAAGAAACTGCAAGATACAGCACCTTTATCTGCTGGGAGTAAACTTATAATTGACTCCAAAAGCAGCCTATGTTGTGAATTTATCTCATTCTCGGAGTCTGAATCTGAATCAGATGCTTCTTCATTATTAGCATTCCTTGGTCTTGATATGTTAGGCAGCCATCGAGCTGCATAAATTTTCAATGCATCACCTATGAGATTAGAAGCTATCTTTCCACCTGATTTAATAGCTACCATGGTTCTCCAATACAGGTCTATGCCCAGTTCTGCCATATCTTCAGCCCACCACAACTTGCTTGCAGATTTATGCCTCTGGCTCTCTGCTCCATTACAAGACACATCGTCCCTTACTCTTCTAGAGTGACTGTGTGACAAACCTATCTTTGAGGGTTGAGTCAAGACCTTTGAGGCAATCGCTTCAATGCATCTGCTTGTAATTCCAAGATCTTCTGACCATAAAGGGAATGCTTTAGTGCTCTGTAGAGTAACAATTGAATCCTTCCACCCATTAAGAACACAAGAATTGAAGAAAACTTCAAGCTTGTATATTAGGTTCCCCTTCTCTACATCCTCTGTCATCTGCAAATATTCGGCAGCACACCTCGCTGCCACAATATTGTAGGCACTGAGAGTGATTGTAATACCATAACAGAACTTCGCACAGAGCTCAAATGCCTCAACCCCACCGGGAAAATCTGGCAGTTGGACAATTTGGTGCTGCGAGGATTCAGGGGATTCAGAGCATAATCTCTGTAGGCGCAAGCACTTGGAAAGCAGAGGAAACTGCAGATATTGAACTTACAAGAAGTCAGAACAAGAGGAAGTCTCATATAATAATCCAGTTAAACTGGGCAAAAATCAAGATTAATCCCTTCATCCCTTGTCTCCCAACAAAAATCCATGAATTTTTACCTTGTGAAGCAAATATCTATTTCCTTTCACTTGAATTATGAGATCACTGGAGACTTCAGAGGAGACAGACCTGCATTGATGAGATTATTTCCATTATATTTTCCAAGGAAACACACGTCGTCTAGCAATATCACTGAAACTTTTACCTGACAGCTTCAGCAGTGTAGAAGGTGTCCGGCCGGGATCCAAGTTTCATAAACTTCATGACTTATCCTTTCGAATTTCTTCCTGATTTATGCGTTCATCAGTGCGTTCATCAAATAAACCCAACTTGAAACCGATATAACCTTCCCATTCAATGCAAGAGAAGTCAGAGAAAATTCCTTCTCCAACAGCTAGCAAGAGAAGCGACAGAAGGTTCTTTCTCTCACACCTAGCAAGCAAGGAAATTTCTCCACTCAAGACCACCTGTTTCCTGAATTAAAAAAATAAAATCAACTTAGCAAAAGAACAAATTATCCATCGACCACATTTAAAGCTGTAGTTTTCACTCGTTTATAGAAACAGAAAAAGGGATAGAAATTTCATGGAGGATATAGAGATATCCTTAGAGAAAGTAATGCCACGAGATGCAGTCATGGGTATTATAGAAATGGAATTACTGGCCAAAATTGTCAATAGTGAAGGAAACCCAGAAGATCAATCACTCCAAAGTGCATGTCCTATCAGTCAAATACTACACCCCATAAGGTTTGGACAAGCAAATAAATAACCCAAACCACTGCAATCCCATCAAGATCAGATATACCTCACCCACGACCAAGTCTCCAATGAAAACGCAAGATTGTGGAAAAAGAAAAAGAACCATACCTTCCCTAGAACAAAACACACTTTAACTACTTATATCCTAAAATGCTTCCTTGTATTAGAAAATAGAACTTAACCAAAATAAAAGAAAATAAATAAAGAATAGTCACAAGATTACAACCTCTCAAACCCCAGATTCTTGATATAATCAACAAGCACCAACTTGCCAATCAAGCACAGTGAAAACAGGACCTGAACAAATGTGAGAATCTGCTAAGTATAGTACTCTACTCTTTTTTTTTCTTCTTTGCAACCTGAAGCAAAAGAAAAAAATTAAGGCTCAAGGCAAATCTCCATTTCCATAGTGCCAGCGTGCAATGAGAAAGGAGATGCCCACGTGGTTATCCTACGCCCACTTGTGTCCTTTCCTCTCATCATTGCCACAGATTTTTTTTTACAGTAGACCCCTTTGGATTATTTTATATACCCAACATCGTACACCTCTCAAATTCTATTTAGAAACAAGAAAAGGTTAATTGTAGTGAAATTTCTAATAGAAAATCGCAGCAAAAAGGTTGAGTGAATTATGTTCGTATTTTTATATAAGAGACATAAAATAGAGGAAAAAGGCTGCTAAAAGAAAGAAATACGATATGTGCATCACTATCAATGTTAGGGTGACCATTCTTTACTCATCATCTACAGCTTCCAGGGTCATAATATATAAATGGGCAACAACCAAAATGCCCTTGGATTTGACTAGAATATACAAGAGAGACACACCTTTAGGCTACCATTATTTATGGCGACATGGTCCACTACCATGAAGTTATATTTTTCTTTTATTGCTGGTGTGAAATGATGAAAACAAATAGTTTATTACCATGAAGAGGACTTATTCTATTAGGTTCTTATTAATTAGAGACCTTTTTTGGGGGGGGTTCTGAGATCATATGTCCCAGGTGTACTAGTAAAGAGTGATGTTAAAATGGGGTAAGATTTTTCTGCTACTTGAATGTTTTCATAAATGAAATGCTAAAATCTTGAGTTAGGCAGTTGAGACTTGAGAGTCGTTTTCAGCATATGTCAGAGTATTAGTATCTGTTCAACTGTTTTATCTAAAGCTATAACAATGAACAATCGTATGTGAAAGTATTGAAATTTAATTTAAAAAATCAAGGTCATATTGTAATCACTCAATCAATTGTTAGATAGGCTATGCAACCCCACATTACTTTTTAGCAAAGCTGGATTTCCTGGTAACCTAGCTAGTATGTTTACATCACTTAAACTGATGAAATGAGTGCACTCTTTTTCTTTCTTTTCTTTTCTTTTCTTTTTTTCTGGCTGATAGATTTCCCCTTTCTATTTCTAGTTTTCTAAATCTTGAACAAGAGAAGTGATCCTCTTTGTTTATATTAAAAAATGGGTTTTCACGTTAAAGTGATAGCCATCAAGATTTGAATTTTTTGAGCACCAAAGCATATAAATGGAGAAGAAATCACTCTTTCCTCTCATGAGCACAATCTTGATTATAACTAGATTAATCTTAAGATAATATAGAATCATTATCCTTTTCAAAAAGCCTTATCTTCTATGGTCCACCCACCTACATCCTTGAAAGAGAGTTTAATAATACTAGTGCTTAATTTTGTTTCATAATTTGTTTTCATATGATCCAAAGGCAACAGTTATCCAAAAATTTAATTTAAAAAAAAGGGTATAAGATAAAAACAAAGAGTAGTGGCATCACACACCTAAGAATCCCAGTAGCATGTTCTCTTTGGAGCTTATAGGCCAATGGCTGAAAGAGTGACAACTACAAAATTCCTCCAAATCCTCATAGCTAGTCCCTTACTAGCTTTCTTTTTAGCAATCAAACAATATATAGGTTAGTTAAGTTGTGGCCTTAAAGAGTTGTACACGTCCATCAAAGCTAGAGTATCCCAAAGGTTGTCTACCAAAATTAGGCATGATTACAAGATAGAATATAGACCCAAAATCTGAGTTGGCTCAATCAATGTCCACAAGAGACCAAAACCCAGAGTCTGTGTTGGCTAGATCACTGCTTGCTGCTGCCTCAAGAACCCATGACTCATTTGCTTTCTCTATGGGCAATCTGGAAAGTGAGTAAAGGTTAAGTTAATGGTGGGAACGAGTTGAGTGGTGAATGAGCAAGTGCTAAGCCATGTGGGCATAAGTTGATGTCAACACAACGTGAGAAAGGGGATGATCCACACAATGGTGTAATGGTCCTTCTCTGTGTTACCCAACGGGGTGGCCAACCGACAATGGCCGCTTTTATGGGTCCCCACCCCTTCTTCTGGCCCCCACCAACGTATTCCCTTTCTTTCTTTGGTGGGTCCTTTTTGCCTTCACATATAGCTAGATAGATTGGCTGTCTTTACGCTTTACAGTTTTCATCATACTTGCTCTTCTTGACCTTTGGCCTCAAACACACTAATCTTAATAGCAACTTTGGATTTTGTCTCAATTTTTTTTATCATTATTTTATCAGAAATTTGAAAAAAAATATATATTTATTAATCTCTTTTGGGTTTTGCTTTCTCTGTGATATGTTTCAAAAGATTTCAGATTAATTGGAAATTTATAACGATGAGAACATGAAAAAAAAAATTAAACATAAATAAAGAGGAGGAAGAAGAACAAAATCATGATTTTGGTTTCTTGGATCATTTGCAAGCTTGAAATCTTCAAAGAAAATAATTAGAGGCAGCATATGAATAGAAAACATTGCACTAAATAATTCAAGAAAAGCAGGCCCAAAAACCAATAAAATGCTATTAATCATGGTTGATATTTGATTCCCTAGTATGTAACATTATCAAGTATTGAATATGTATCTTAATTATATATAAATGAACTCAATTTTGAAGTTATATCATTTCAAACAGTTCCTAATAATTATAAGAAGTTATTATAATAAAGATTTTGGGATTGAATTTGAGCATTTGAATAAGAAAACCGGATAATGTAACTATCTTTTATCTGATTTTGAATTTCGATTTAAAGTTTAAGAGTTTTGATGGATATATATATATATATATATATATATATAGTAGCAAGCACTATTTCCTTGTCTGACATTATCTTCTTTTCAGAGCTTGAGAATTTGTACGTATTAGCTAGGAATTCAGAGGGTGAAGCCAAGATACTGATCCTGCCTTCGCTGTGTGTCTTCTTAGTCTTTTCATTTATGAATTGTATCATTCACATTTACAGCGACCCTTGCTTAGTAGCTAAACCATGCAGTGTCCATATATGATTTCATACAAACAAAAGTTACTTTCAGCTTTTCCAATGGCCCCTCCCTCTCTTTTTTTCATACGTCTTGTGGGTCTTTGTGTTCCCTTAATGAGTATTAAAAGTCTTTAGATACAAAAGTACCCAACCCCACCAACCTTAGACGTTGCTTTTGCATATCCTAACTCCATTTAAATGCTTCATTTTAATATCAGTGCTGAAAAAAAATATCTAGATTTATATTTGAGTGTCAATAAATTCTGTATAATCTATTTGAACCATTATATATATAACTGCTTTAATTTGTAATCCATTTTCAAGAGATGTACATGTTAATTAGGTTTAATCATGATCGTGAAGATCTACAAAACTACAGTTTCTTTATTTCCTGCATGCTGCTGCAGAGATTAGGGTTTAAGGGTTGGAGAATGATGAATTAATGTTAAAGTTGTTTTCCTTGACGAAATGATGAGAAAGATTGAACCCAAAAACAGTGTTTTTTGTTGGGATAATCATATACAAATACCATCTGTATGGTCTGGGTAAGGTGCAAGATCAAGGACAATTAGTCAAAAACTAATCTAAAAAAGCTTCAAACCCTAGAACTTCATTCAACTTGTCAAAGATTCGCGTGCAGAGCATGGATAGCCACTATGATTGTGACTCGACAAAATGTGTTTTCTGCTTTAGCTTAATATTGACAGTGGAAAGAAAAGAAAAGAAAAAGAAAAAGAGAAGGAAGGTTGATATGGAGATGCTGTGTGCATGATTAATTAGTGTGAATTAATCCCAAATATCCAATCATTAAATGGAGACCCTTTTCTTTCTTTTTAGATCAGTCTTGGTTGGACATGAAATAGAAATATTCTGCTTTTTTTGTGTTTGTTTTTTAGCTAGCTATATATACTTGCCTACTGGCTTCTTTACAAGATGAAAGATGCATATCATTATGCTTTTTCTCCAGATTGTGTGGTTTGGAATTCACGCTTTTGCTGTTTAAGTTGCAGAAAGTTCTTTCACACAACGAGGTCTGCCCATAAAACAAAACAAAATCTCCTACAGTACTCCAAATGTGCATGCATGTGAGAGATTTTAATTATAACGGCAACGCAAAGTTCTTCTGTTTTTCCAAGATGAATTTACATGCTCTTTGTTTTCTAGAGAAAAAAAGAAAGAAAAGAAACCTTTAGCCCATATAATCCATCAGGTCCAAGCCCAAGAAAATGACTTCTTCGTTCCTTGAGTTGAGATGTCAAGTAACATATAGAAGCCTAAAAGCAAATAAAAAAAACCATAAAAACCAGATGATGAGATAATCTTTCTTGTTCAGAGGAGCAGAAACAAACAGTAAAAGTGAGTGATGAACCCTAGATGGAATAGAGAAAAATTGGAAGGAGATGAGAGCTTCTCTCTATACAAATTATAAAAAAATGAACACTCTTGATTTCACTTTGTTAGTATATAAAACAAAAGTAAGAAAGTTAAATGAAATTTAGATAAAAGTGGGTCTGAAAATGATACTTTCAGCTTAAAATTGATTATATGATATTAGTCCTTCGTTAATTCATGTCATCATCAATATCATCATCTGCTACCATATAATTTCATTAAATAACTGGGTATTTTATTTCATCATTAAAAATGCATGGAAGGATAGTGAATTAATTAATTATGAGGGCCTAGATAAACTCTATAGCTCGACGATGATGAGCTCATGTATGTGTCTCTGGATTTGAAAGTTGTTCAATCATTACATTAGCCTTATATAACTCTACCATATTTGAAAAATAATTTAAAGACTTGTCTGAATTCTGTCCATTTTGATAAAACTTCCGACCTACTTTTTCTTGATTCATTGGGTCCGGCGGCAAACCGTGCACTTGGATGTACAAAGATAATGAAGAAGGTGGATGAAGTTGAGATTGTTTACGTACTATGTAGGCACGTACTTATTGGAGATAGATAGATCATGGGGGGCATGCATCCATATCCAGGACTTAGTTTTTGTCTGAGTGATGAAAGTGAAGCAAACTTCAAGTTCTTGTACGCAAGAAAGAATTTTGTACTAGTTTTGATGCCAAATAGGTTGAAGTTGTGGGACAGTCTGATTCACAAGAGCTGCCATGGTCATGGATGACAGAAAACAGAGGCAAATGGTGTGCGTCCACGAGAACATAGGTAACGTCATTGGCATGGCATGGTGCATGTGTAAATGTCATGAGACAAATACCCACGAACAGTGTTACATTTTACACTTGACAATAGCAAGACATGTCAAATTATCAGTTTAATCCAGATGTTTTAAAATTGTAATATTTCGAGTTTAAATCTTAATGCATGAAGACTTTGTAATATTGGTGAATGGAGAATTGGGTGACCAAGGTGCCATGTAATGGGCTCATTCTGCTAGCTAAATGTCGATACTGTTATAAGAAGAAGAGAGGCTTCGGCTTTAATGGGCTAGGCTAGACATGCAATTCAAATTTACATTTTTATTTATTGGAAAGATGACATGTATTTTGGGGGTGGTAATAGTAATTTCATTCCCAACACCATAGCAGTAAGAATCTCATTCTCATGCACATGACATGACATTTTATTTGGAAAGACGAGATGAGATGACAACCCCCCTTTTATCTCTTAAAAGTATCAATCATTAATTTGCTTATCAATAATATATATACATTATACGATCCTTAATTTATTTATCGTTTTTACATTAAATAAAAAATTGTAATTATATAATAAATACATTAATTTATTGTAATATAAATAAAACCATTATAGCTTTGATTTAATCGTCCAAAGCTGTCAATCTATAACCCACCAAACACAATCAGACATTTCAATTTAACCCTAATTTTCATTAGTATTTTTTTTTATTTAAAAAAAAAAAAAAAGAAAGACATGACGGAGAAGCAAACTCATTACGCGTTGACTAAAATGCCGACCTTAAGGTGTGGACACGACATTGAAGGTTTCATTTTTTAAGACTTAAATGTCCAATTTCTGTTTTTCACAAAACTTAATTTTAAAGTACTATATAATAATAATAATATAATATTATATTAAAGAGAATCGATCCTATTGTTTCCTTCAATCATTTTCTTGTGCAACTTCTTAACGTGGCCTTCTCATAATTATAACAATATTAATGTTACATTTTTTTAATTAAAATTGCTTCAAAATGAAAAATAAAAAAGAAACGTCTTTATTATTTTACATATATATTATAATAAATAATAATAATGATAATTGGGTAATGTCTAATTCAAGAGTATGTGGTACAATCAACTACGCAGTGACCATTTCTTGTATCGTTCATTGTCTCCAAAAATTTACATTTATGATGGTCTTGCATTGTGGTTGAGAATTGACCCATTCAAGTGCATCCAAATTTATTATATCTC
>CAOGCB010184747.1:0-11536 GCA_948266635.1 Cnidoscolus chayamansa | reverse complement strand
TTTCCATTTTATTGGTTTCCCTTCATTATACTTCTATTTATTTGTACCTCATATCTTCATTTTCCATTTATTTCATTTTACACATCTTTCACTATTTTTCCTCCTTAATTTTTTTTTCATTACATTTTTATCCTTCATTTTTCACTTTCTTTCTTCCATTTCTTACCTCATTTAATTCTTTTCTTACTAATTTCATCATTTTAGGTGCCTAAACTCCTAGACCCTAAAATCCATTCATAACATCGCAAGCACGACTTCCATTGCACCATCGCGACACGGCATTCAGCAGGGGCAGAATTGAAAGCTGGTCGAGTAGACATGTTTCTTCAGTGTGTTTGTTCGGTGGCAGTTGATAAAACCGGCCAAAAACTACCCCAACTAATCAACCAATTGCATCTACAACTTCCAACATCAATTCTCTATAAATATTTAATTAAGGAAGCAAGAAGGGATGAAGAATATAGCAGAAAAACCAGAGAAATTACAACAGAAACTCAGAAGCAATATTTTTTAGAATAGGCGAGAGCCATTCTAGTGATCAAGCCTAGCAACAAATCAAAAGATTCATCGAGGTGTGACGCCCTCAAAGAGGCAGAAGTGATTAGTTTTTTTTAATCTTCTTTCTGTTCATTAAGATCTTTTATTTGTTGTATTTCATTACTCTTATCAAAACTAGCATTGTATGAATGTGGATTTTATGAATGAAAAGTTTCTTAAAGTTATGTTATTGAATCTTGAATTTGATTGTTAATGGAAATGGTTGTTCTCATAAGGAAATTAAACCTTCCATCTCAATAAGATAACATTTATTTTAAGCATGATAATGGTTGAAATAAAGTGCATGAAATATTTCTAACTTATTTTGACAGGAATTAATGCTAGCTTGTTGTACTAATCAAAAGACAAGTTTTGGATTGATATCTTGTTGAATTAAGGAATAGAATACATCTATATCTAGATGTATTATATGACTTTAATTCAGACTGAGAGGTTGGCTAAAACTATCTGAATGCATTTAAGAAAATTGAGTTTCTAAAACCCGAGTTTTGATTAAGGGAAAGAATTTAAAAGGCATGATCCAATTTTTAATTAAGTTGCTGTATCTCTGAAAATAAACTAGATTAATAGTTAATGTTTAGAATTTTTATTAGGATTAGAAAAATAATTATGAATTACAGGATTATTGCAAACACGACATGAAAATGAGTAATAGGTAGACATAACACGTTCCTCGTGGGAACAATCTTTTTATTACTATATTGCGATCCGTATACTTGCGTGTTATCAAGCAACAGAAACTCTATACGAACCTTGTAGCTCCTCTTCCAATTTTTGGTCTTACCACAATGGAAGTAAGTACTTTCGGCGTTATTATGATCTTTAATGTGTTTATTTTCCTTTTCCTTAGTTATTCCACCATGAGTTTTGCAATGGAATAACAACTTCGATATCTCATATTGTATCATGCAACTTTATTTCTTAAACAATCCCACCATTTTGCAACAGAATAGACTCTTCAATATCTCATATCTTTCCATGCAATTATTTTTCTCTAATAGCTCTTTCAAATTGAAGATGATGGCATGAGCATCCATATGCCTGTGTTGCTACTGTAGCTCTAAGGACATAAAAACAAGCATGACATATATTGAACAATCGTCATCCTCGGTGAGCTTCAAGTAAGCACAATGCTCATCAATAGTAGGATCATCCATTGGAACTAGTGGAATAGCTTTATCCAAGACATAGACTACCTTATATGATTTAAGAACAATTCTCAAATTTTGATGCTAGACTATGAAGTTAGAGCTAGTCAATTTAATGTCATCAAGATTACATCTCAGATTTACATTTGGAGTGCTCATGATGATCTACATGTAATTGATTGCTTCTTAGTTTGTGAACATGAATGCATTAACCTATTTTTATGGTTAATTAAAAATTATCTCACACTATTTTAATATGAATTAATAGCGCTTACTATTTAATCTAAGAAAGCTCAATGGGGCTTTTCCAATGTGCCAATATCCATCTTTATTAAAGTTTAGGCTTTGGGTTTGCCCAAAAAGCTTTGTTTTAACTCGAATGATAGGTATCTCATACCAGTTGCATCATATGCATCTCATGAATTATTAGGATATCAAATCTTCATAGATGTATATCTCATATAAATATTTTCAATCTTGCCTCTAATTTGGCCAAATACATCTTTAAACACTCGAACTTTTACAGTTTTGTCCATTAAACACTTAAACTTTAAGTGTTCATTAGGTTACTATTAAAGTTTAGGTGCTTATTAGGAAAAACTATGAAAGTTCGAGCATTTAAATGTTCAATCAAAGTGGTCATTGCACATCCACACAAGCATGATTTTTTACAACTATTTGCTTAGTCTTGTGTGTATATCACGCAGTTGTTGACTGGCATTTCCGTGTTTAATAGCTAGATATTTTACAGTTTAAGTGTTTATTAGGTCACGATTAAAGTTTAAGTATTTAATAGGCAAAACTGTAAAAGTTCAAGTGTTTAAAGATGCATTTAGCCCCTCTAATTTCAATAGCCTTGGGTTTGCCCACAAGCTATGGAAACTAATTAAGATGAATATTAATATAGTTTGAACATATTCAATGTACATGGGCCTGGGTTTGCCTAACAACCTAATCTTAAAATGAACTCTAGTTCTCACCATATTGATAAAAGGTTGAAATGTCTTAGAAAAATAGAAAGGGGATTTCTTCCTTTTTAAGTCTCATCATACACGGGTTGCATGTGCATGGCATGTGTACATTTATCTCATAAAGTATATTCATATACAACAAATATTAAATTGACCTTAAATCTCCTTAATAATGGGGTTTGCCACTTAAATTTTTGTTCAATATAAAGGAGCAAAATTTTTACCTTTTGTCAAAAATTCTTGTGTTTAACACCTTTTATGTTATATCGGGTTGTAGCGAACCAAAATAATATTTTCCAATATTGCCTCCAAACATTAATCTGCATGAGGAATAAAGATCAAGAACTTGTACCAAGATATAAAATATTGTCACAATCCCTAGGGGCTAGTAAGTTGTGGCAACCACAAATGAGGAGTAGGAATGCAAGAAGTGGTTAGGTTGTCCTTTTGTTTTCTATTATAGTCGCAAGATATTATGATATATTTAAAATGTTTCTACCCATCTTAGCCTTACCTAGCCTTATTTTAACACGTAAATTAGGTTTTGTATTTTATTCATCAATTTTAAGCCTTTTAAGAGTATTTAATAGGCTTGAATAAGTATCCTTCTTATAAGTAGATTGATTTAATATCTTATTTTAGGCACATTGACATCTCATCTCAATTAGTATTGTTATTTTTATTTTGGTTTCTATTTCCTCTTATGTGTGTGATTCATTAGGCCTCCAATCCACTATAGCAACACATAAGAAAATTTAATTATCTATAAGTTGTATATTCATTCTTAATCAATTTATTATATTTGTAATTCACAAGAGATATCTAGCCATGTATCATGCCTCTCATAATGCCAGAAGGTCAAAGTGGTGTTTAACCATACTTTTCCATAGTTGGCTACCATGAAATATGGCATTTCACCTCTTATATTCAATCTCCATTTAATGTATAATTTGTGTCACATTTAACATTATAATTAAACACTCGGATAATGAGAATTATTATTCTAATTTAGTCATCCTAAATCCTATTCATGTCACATCTCCCTATGACATGTCTCCCACAGAATAATAAAAGATTTCTCCCTTTTTCTCTACAGAAATCCTTAATTATTCTGTAAGGGACATAATTGGTTCATCGCTTTGTAAAAACCTGTATAAATTTTTTTTTATCACTTCTATATATTTCCAAACATACAATTATTTAAAATATCAATCACATTCGATAAAAGATCCTTTCATAAAACATTTTGTCATCATAAATCAAAACCAAAAGACACACACAGCGGATAAATTATATTATTATATTACTGCCTCTTTATCCTATAGTGATAGTTACAAAACATACTATATATTACAATAGTTTGGGTGTGAACCCCTCACCCCCCATGTCACAGGAAAATAAATAAATTTGAATTATTTAAATGCCTATGACTAAGATGAGTGCACATGTGTATGAGTCGCCACCTGATTTAATTATTTTAGGGAAAATTAAGAAAAACCCTATGACTCCAATTTTAACTTAATTAACCTAATTTAATTAGATTAATCAGCCCAATGAATGAAAGCAAGCCTTAGAACCAAAGGTGGATCCCGAGACCCTGTCATGCAGTTAACTAATCATTTTTAAATGTGATGAAATGCAGGGTAGAATGCTATGCATAATGAATGAATAAATATTATGAATGATAATGAATGATGATGTTTTTAAAAGTTGTGATGAATGATGTGACTTGTTATTTGGGGTTTATTCCCAAATATGCCTACGTACCCTTAGGGGATCAAAGTCAACGTAGTTCGGATATTGCCTTTTTAAAAGGGCTTGGATTCTTGGGACATATGGGCCAAATTGAGTTTTGGGCTTATTATTGCCAAAAATGATTTTTTGGGCGTGACGGGCCAAAATCAGGTTTTGTGGGCCTTATGGGCCAAATTGGATCTTGGGCTTCTTACTGCCAAAGATGCTTTTTGGGCTTCTTATTTCCAAAGATGATTTTTGGGCTTTTTGTTGCCAAATGAGATTTTGGGCTTTTTGTTGCCAAAATTGATTTTCTTTGGGCCTTATGGGCCAAATTCAGGTTTATGGGGCCTTATGGGCCAATTTTGGTTTGTGGGCCTTATGGGCCAAATTTGGTCTTTTGTTTTGGGCTTTTTCTTGCCAAAAATGGTATTGTGGGCCTTATGGGCCAAATTTAGGTTTATGGGCCTTTATGGGCCAAATTATGGTTTTTTTTGGCTTTTTATTGCCAAAATTGATTTTGGGCTTTATGGGCCAAAATGGATTTGTGGCCCTTATGGGCCAAAATGAATGCATGGGCCTTATGGGTTAAAATGGATTCAGGGGCCTTATGGGCCAAAATAGATTCATGGGCCTTATGGGCTAAAATTAATTCATGGGCCTTATGGGCCAAAATAGATTCATGGGCCTTATGGGCTAAAATTAATTCATGGGCCTTATGGGCCAAAATAGATTCATGGGCCTTATGGGCTACAATTAATTCATTCCTTATGGATTCTAAATTAACTTAAATACCTTCATTATTGATTAACCAGGCACTTAGCTTAAATTTGCTTAACTATATGGAATGCATGTATCATATTCCACTCACAATATGCCTCAATGCTTGAATTGAAATAGATAGGATTTAAGAAATGTGTACCTGGTGCAGAAGTTTTCCATTGCGGAGCTTTAGCTTGCTTGATCTCAAATTAAAGCTTAATTTAAAGGTGATCAAAACTCAGACAAGAATACTATGTATGAATGCAGAAAAGCAGTAAAGAATAGCAAGAAGCGAGGAGGGAGAGTGATCGCCGAAAACTCAAGGCAGGTGTACTGAAAACCATGCTGAAAACTGCCTTTAATAGGCAAAATTTGGGGTTAGTGCGGTTATGACCGCAGTGCGCCGCGGTCATGGCCGCAGCATGGGCCCTGCGATCATGACCACACCTTCACCCGCGGAGGGTTGCGGTTGCGGCTGTGGCCCCCCTGCGGTTGTGACTGCGGTCATGACCGCAGGTAAGCCTGCGGTTATGGCCACAATAGCCTGTGGTCACGACCATGGAACTTCCGTGGTCATGACCGCAGTGTTCCCGCGGTTATGACGGCGGTGTGCTGCGGTCATAGCCGCGGTGACCTGCGGTTGTGACCGCCGTGGGCGGTGGTCGCGCTGCCGTGGAGGGGGTCTGCCGCCGGCGGCCAGCCGCCGGCGAGGGTCGCGCGTTTGTTTTTTTATTCCGGAGGCTTTTTCGGGCGTTCCGTACCTCCAAAAAGTACCTTTGGGTTCCTCGCGACGTTCTGGACATTTTGAGTACCATATTGGCATATTTCTGGACTGTTTTACGGTCTGTGAAAATGAGCTTTCCGAATCTCAAAATTTGAGTATTCACACCTTGGAATCATGAGACCAAATATCTCCCATACACCTCAGAAGCTCAGCCAATTCTTGCAGACACACCATCAACCATATTGGGAAGCAACCATCCATGTCTTGAGGTATTAGAAGGAAGTCCATCAAAAAGCCTATTTCTCTCTACCATGAATGATCTCCAGCTAAGAGCCTTTTGTGACGATGATTGGGGATCATGTCCCATTACTAGGAAATCCACCATGAGCTTTTGTATCTTCCTCGAGCCATCACTAATATCATGGAAAGTAAAGAAAGAGAGAACGGTTAACTAATATTCAACTGAAGCCAAATACAGAGCATGGTTATGACAATGTGAGAGATAAAATGGATCAATTACTTGCTAAAAGATTTCAACATTCAAGCTTCGCTCCCCATCCCTCTATACCTATGATAACAAGGCCGTCGAGCACATCATCACTAATTCAATTTTCTATGAATGCACTAAACACCTAGAGATTGATTGCCATGTAGTTCGCAAAGAGATAAATGATGGATTCATATCTACCCTTCATGTCCCTTTTCAGAACCAGTTAGCAGATCTGTTCACCAAATCTACAAACTCTCTCTTGTTGAGAGATCACTTGCTTAAGATGGAATTGCATAAGTTCAACACATCTCCATCTTGAGGGGGTGCCATGCCTGTCATTCCACAATAATAGATATGGATCTAGACTTCACCCAATAAGTCTGCATTTCCACACTCTGCACAAAATTGGTTAATGAACATATATAAAAAATAAATCAAATTGGGCCTTCACCAAATTAAATGGAGAAGCCTTACAATATTGTAGAACATCAGTTGGAATTATTTCAGCTGGCAATGCAGTGAAGACTTAGAATACTCTTTTGAAATATATAAATAACAAAATGAGAATGAAATAAAGTCATTTTTTAAATCTAATTATTTCACATTTTATCAAGAACAATCTTTCATGTAATAGGTGGGCAATGGTGGTATAAAGGTCTTGGCACGTTTTTGGCTTGAACATCTCAATATGACCTTGAGTAACCATACGGTGATGCTTTTGTTGAAAATAATTAATTAAACTTGTCATTGTTCGTACATATTCATATTCATGAACATACTTGTTCATGAATCACCTTGTTCATGAATCTTATTGGTTCATGAATTCACTTTATTCATTATGATTCATTAATGTGTCATTTCAATTTTAGTTTAAGTTCATGTATATAATTTATTGTCATTCATGTATGTAGTTAGTGTTTCCTAGATTTATGTGCTTATGAAAGTGTATAAATATGTAAACAAACCTCTGAATTATTCAAGTGAGTTAATCATATTTTCTACTCCTTCATTCTCTTCTTCCTTGTAATATCTCTTCAATTATAACAAAGTGGTATCAGAGCTATGGCTTCTAATATGCTTCCTTTCCAATTTCCAAAACTTACCAAAGGAAATTATGAAAATTGGTGTATTCGAATGAAAGCTGTGTTGGGATCGTAAGATGTATAGGAAGTTGTAGATAAAGGCTTTAACCAGCCCGAAGATGAAGCATCCTTGAGTAAAGCTCAAAAGGATGAACTACAAAAGACAAGAAAAAAAGATCAACATGCTCTTACTCCCATTCATACGTGTTTGGACGAGAATATATTTGAAAAGGTTGCAAGTGCAGTGACAGTGAAGCAAGAATGGGAGATTCTTAAAAACTCGTTTCAAGGAATTTACAAGGTTGTGAAGATTTGTCTTCAAACTCTAAGACATGAGTTTGCATCCTTGAATATGAAAGAATGTGAAAATATATCAGCTTTCTTTACTAGAGTATTGATGATTGTTAATCAAATGAAGAGATATGGAGAAAAAATGGAGGATGTTCGTATTGTTGAGAAAATTCTTCGTTCGTTGATTGCAAAATTTGATCATGTAGTTGTTGCAATTCAAGAATCAAAGGATTTGGATTCAATGTTAATAGATCAACTCATGGGTTCATTACAAGCTCATGAAGAAAGGTTTAAGAAGAAGAATAACCTATTGCTGAAATTTTTCAAACAAAACTGAACTTGCATGAGAAAAGCAAATCAAGTTTAGTTCAAGGAAAATGAGGAAGTAGTTATGTCCGCGGAAGAGGACAAGGTAGAGGTCGTGGATAAGGAATGAGTTTCTTTAATAACAAGGAGTCAGCTTCACAACAACAAAATACAAGAGGACGAGCAAGAGGTACGTGGAATTGAAGAGGCAGTGGAAGGAGGTTAGGGTTCAATGTTACAATTGCCAAAAACTCAGTCATTATGCAAATGAATGTAGAAATAATTTAGCAAATGAAGAAGCCAACTATGTTGAATTTGAAGAAGGAGAAGATGAATCGTTATTGCTGCTCACTTGTGTTGGAGATAAAAGTCAGAATTCATGGTATCTTGACAATGGAGCAAGCAATCACATGACTGGTAATAAAAGTTTATTTTATAAACTTGATGAATCTAAAATTGGAAATATTTCTTTTGGAGATGAAACTAAAATTCCAATAAGGGGAAAAGGAGATATTCATGTTAGATTAAAGAATGGAGATTATGATTTTATTTCTCAAGTTTATTATGTTCCAAAGTTAAAATCAAATATTTTAAGTTTGGGATAACTCTTAGAGAAAGGGTATGAGATTAATATGAAGAATCGTGACCTGATTATGAAGGGAAAACAAGGAAGATTGATAGCCAAAGTTCCAATGACAAAGAATAGAATGTTTAGACTTCAACTCAACACAGACTTGGGTATGTGTTTACATGCTTTTTCAACAAATTGTTCTTTGTTGTGGCATCAATGGATGGGTCATCTCAACTTTTGCGATTTAGAAATAATGTCTCAAGAGAAAATGGTGACTGGTTTGCCTCGTATGAATCAACAACATCAGATTTGTGAAGGTTGCATATACGGGGAAGTAGTTTAGGATGAGTTTTCCAAAGGAGTCATCCAGTAGAGCCAAGAATCCACTTGAATTAGTGTACGCAGATGTTTGTGGACCAATATTCCCTCCTTCTTTTGGCAAGAACATGTATTTTCTGTTGTTTATTGATGATTTTAGTCGTAAAACATGGGTTTACTTCTTGAAAGAAAAGTTAGAAGTCTTTGAAATGTTCCAAAAATTCAAAGCACTGTAGAAAACGAAAGCGACTTCAAGAACTGATCGAGGAGGAGAATTTACTTCAAATCAATTTAACAATTTCTATGAAACTCATGGCATTCGACGTCCATTAATAGTTCCAAGATCACTGTAGCAAAATGGTGTGGTGGAGAGGAAGAATCAGACTATTATAAATATGGTTCGAAGCATGTTAAAAAGCAATAAAATACAAAGGAATTTTGGGGAGAAGCAGTAGCATGTCCAATGTACCTATCAAATCGGAGTTCCATAAAAGCTTTGTCAAAGATAACACCACAAGAAGCATGGAGCAGAAGAAAACCAAGCATTTTTCATTTGCGGGTGTTTGGAAGCATTGCTTATACTCATGTTCATAATGAATCAAGAACCAAATTGGATGACAAATCCAAAAAGCTCATGTTTGTGGGATATGATACAAGTTCTAAAGGCTACAAGCTTTATGATCCTGTTACTAGAAGAACGACAATAAGTAGAGATGTTAAGTTTGATGAAGATGGCTCTTGGGATTGGAATGTCCAAAATGAAGAGTATAATTTTCTACCATTTTATGATGATGAAGTTCAACAAGCTACTAAAGATCAGCCTCAAACTCCTCCACTTTCGCCAACACTAACTGAAAGAGTTCTGACTCCTCAAAGTTCAGTTGAACAAACACCTCGAATGAGAAGTCTTACTGATATTTATGCTGAAACTAATGAAGTAGAAATGGAAGAATCTACTTTATTTTGTTTGTATGCAGATTCAGAACCTATATTTTTTGAAGATGCAACAAACGATCAAAGGTGAAGAGCAGCCATGGATGAAGAAATTCGAGCAACTCAAAAGAATGACATATGGGAGCTAACATCTCTTCCAAAAGGAAAAAAGGTCGTCAGCGTGAAGTGGATTTACAAGGAAAAGAAGAATGAGAAAGGGGAAGTAGAACGCTACAAAACCTGACTTTTTGCAAGAGGTTTCACTCAGAGAGCCGGTATTGACTATGAAGAAGTTTTTGCTCCAGTAGCTCGTTTGGAAACAATTAGATTAATTATTGCTTTGGCTACACAAAACAAATGGAAGATTCATCAAATGGATTTCAAGTCAGCATTTTTAAATGGATATCTTGAAGAAGAAGTCTACATAGAGTAGCCGTTGGGTTATAAAGTTCAAGGACATGAAAAAAAGGTGCTAAGATTGAAGAAGGCACTATACGGTCTCAAGCAAGCTCCAAGGGCTTGGTACTCTCGCATCAATGAGTATTTTCATAAAAATGGTTTTACAAAGTGTCCACACGAACATGCTTTATACGTCAAGAAGGTGAAAGCGATAATCTAATTATTATTTGCTTGTACGTAGATGATTTAATCTTCATAGGAACAAACTCAAAAATGTTTGATGAGTTTAAGGAGAAGATGGCGCAAGAATTTGAAATGACTGATTTGGGATTGATGTCATATTATTTGGGCATTGAAGTAAAGCAAGGAGATGAAGGTAGTTTCATTTGTCAAAAATGATATGCAACAAAAATCTTAAAGGAATTTCAAATGGAGCATTGTAGTCCAGTTAATACTCCAATGGAATGCAGAACGAAGTTGACGAAGTTAATGAAGTTTGGTGATACTACAGTTGTGGATCCAACTCAATTTCGAAGACTTATTGGACGGTTAAGATTTCTAACTTGTACAAGACCTGATATCTTGTGTGGAGTTGGATTGATTAGTCGTAATATGGAAGCTCCAAGTTCAAGTCATATGAAAGCTGCGAAAAGGATCCTTCGGTATATAAAAGGAACCTTAGATTATGGTTTGTTTTACGTTGAAAATTCTAATGTTGAATTAATAGGCTATAGTGATAGTGATTTTGAATTAATAGGCTATAGTGATAGTGATTTTGGTGAAGATGTGCATGATAGAAAGAGCACATCTGGTTTTGCTTTGTTTATGGGAAATTCAATATTTACTTGGAGTTCAAACAAGCAATCAATTGTGACGTTATCATCATGTGAAGCAGAATATGTGGCAGCTGCTTCTTGTGTATGTCATGCTATTTGGTTCGAAGGTTACTAGAAATATTGAGTTTAGTTCACTCTAAAGCTACTCAAATTTTCATTGATAACAAGTCAACAATTGCTTTGAGTAAGAACCCAATTTTTCACGATAGAAGCAAACACATTGATACCATATTTCATTTTATAAGAGAAAGCATCAACAAAGGAGAAGTTGCCCTCAAGCATGTGAGAAGTGAAGAACAAGTTGCAGATATTTTCACTAAAGCTTTAAAAGTTGAAGTATTTTATAAATTAAGGGCATATCTTAGTGTCACAAAAGAACAAGTTTAAGAGGAGATGTTGATAATAATTAATTA
>CAOGCB010184582.1:0-12009 GCA_948266635.1 Cnidoscolus chayamansa | reverse complement strand
GGGGCTTAATGTCATTTAGAAACAAGGCAAGGCATGTATTTTCTCAGTTAGGCTCTGTAATATATCTATTATATTTTTCCCTTACCCAAGAGGGAAAAAGAAAAATGTATTCACTAATGTTGGGATTAATCTTGGAATTGCCTCGTAGGCCGTAGCACAATCAATCATCCTTCTTCCAGTCATTAATGTCATATTTCTTGGGAAGACCGACATACTAGTTGCGTAATTAGTTATCAGACTAAGAGGTCTTCTAAGCCACAACTAATTAAACATTGAATTACACTGTTTAGAACTTATGAAATATTTATTTTCTTACTCGAGTAAATTGATGTGAATTTCTGCAGGATTAGGTTGGAAGTCGTGGAAGAAACGGTGGTTTATCTTGACACGTACTTCCTTGGTGTTCTTTAAAAATGA
Organism: Cnidoscolus chayamansa; assembly: GCA_948266635.1. Taxonomy (NCBI): domain Eukaryota; kingdom Viridiplantae; phylum Streptophyta; class Magnoliopsida; order Malpighiales; family Euphorbiaceae; genus Cnidoscolus; species Cnidoscolus chayamansa. Next base: position 11,592 of record CAOGCB010184582.1, on the reverse strand, counting down.
TCCTGTTAGTACTTGTTCTTTTTTGCATTGTTTGTTTCCCTTTTTTTATTTTTATTTTTACTTTTACTTTTTCATTGTTTTGGATTGTCTATATTTGTGATTGGTGTGGCACTTAGCTAACCCAAAATGATACATATTAGCTGTTTTGAGTATGGAATTCAATTAAGATAGTTGTGAATTAAACTTTGTAACGTAAAAAATTTACTGTTGTAATTTTTTATCTGTTATCTTTTTAGATACCTACAATTTCTTTTTTCCAAGTGGAACGCTTTTTTTTATAAAAATATTTTCCGAAGACGTAGTTTGAATACTTGACTCACATACGAAAGTTGGTCAGTGGAAGACATTTTCTTCTTTAAATGAAAACTAAGAGCCTCCATGGCATTGAGTCTCTTCTTTGGCTAAAAATCCCTTTTCAGAAAAATCACCATCTTAGATGTTGAAAAAAAAAAGGTACTTCTGAATTAAAAGTGTTTCATTATTTTGGTGTTCATTTGACAAAAACATGTCAATTTTACTTTTTGCATGAAATTTTTAATCTCTTACTAATATGTTTAAGTCTTTTTCTAATGACGGCACAAGTGTTTTCTAACAGCAACTCTGACCACAATGCCAAACAAATCTTAAGCAATTTTCAAGAAGACTTCTAACCACAGAGGAAGAAACAAAGTGAAGGACCCCATTAGGGAACCATATATAAAACAGTCCACATCCACTAATTTGTCAGCTGCCAACAACAGGTGCTGGCTACTAGGATCGATGCAGTTCACCATTTTTCTATTTTTCTTCTATTCAAGTAGAAGTAAAACCAATGTGATTTCAATGCGATATAATTCAAACCTTCTCGTGATCATCTTCTATGAAGGATATTAAACCTTTTAATATAATTCCAGGAAAAGAAATTTTCAGTTGTTTTCATATATTAGATAAAACTGTTAAGAAAATAGGTAGGGTCTAAATCCACCCTGCCATATTAAGAAAATAGACCGGGCCTAACTCCACTCCAAAAGCTAGCTTGTGGGAGAGGGGTCCTCAAGGTCTTATAGGGAGCATATAACCCTTATTCCAAACCAATGTGGGATTCAACATACACCCTTACGCCTAGACCAACTAGAGCATGAAACACAAATGGGAGGCTCAACACACCTAGGCCTACTTGAAAGTGAAACACAAATGGGGGGCTCAACACACCTAGGCCTACTTGAAAGTGAAACACAAACATGAAGCCCAACATTGAATGAGAGGGTCTGATACTATGTTAAGAAAATTGGCTAGACCTAACTCCACCCCACTATGTTAAGAAAATAAGCCGGGCTTAACTCCACCTCAAAATCTAGCTCGAGGGGAAAGGGGTGCCCGAGGCCTTATAAGGAGTATATAATCCCTTATTCCCAAACAATGTGAGATTCAACCAAAACCAAAAAATAGAAAATAATCCTTATTCGCCAAAACATGTTTTTTATGGTGTATTTTTTATTAGTAAATACCAGTCATGGGGGGTTTTGTTAATAGATATTATGTTGTGGTGCTGTATATGCACACATGCTTTTGTGGTAGTACTGCCCTTTAAAAGCAAGGCGCAGAGGATCCCTGGACACATGCCTCACTGTAAATAACATAGGTTATGCTGACATTTCTTAGACAATTTCATGGTTTTCCAGTTTCAAAGTGAAAGTTAGCACTTTGTCTGAGTTTCTTCCTATTTTTACAACCTTTTTTTTTTTAACTCTTAATGCGTAATATTATAGATGATTGTGAATTAATAAATGTTCTGTTTGATCATCATGCAGAGTGCTTTACCGCAAAGAGGTGGTGAAGTAAATTTAACTTTGGGAGGAATTGACCTAAATAATTCGGGGAGGTATATTCACACTATATGTTGTCTGGAGGTGATATCTCAAGAATATGGTTTATGGTTTTACTGTATTTGCAGTGTTGTTGTCAGGGAGGATAAAAAGTTGTTGACTGTCTTATTTCCTGATGGACGTGATGGCCGAGCATTCACACTCAAGGTGCTTTATTTCTGCGCTTCCTGATATTGATTTCTTTTTGAGTAGTGTGTTGGATTTTTCTAATTTGATATTCCTTTTCTTGTAAGATCTACTAAGCATGGTACAAGTTGCATTATCTCTTTCAATTTCTTGTATAAACGTTCAGTATGTAAAGCCCTTTTGATTTTCCTTTTCTAAGTTCAGGCTGAAACTTCTGAGGATTTATATGAGTGGAAAACAGCCCTGGAACATGCCCTTGCACAAGCACCAAGTGCTGCCCTTGTTATGGGACATAATGGAATTTTTCGGACTGATACCAATGATGCTATTGAAGGGTCTTTCCATCAATGTTTGTACTTCTGAAGCATACACCTTATTTTATCTTTTCCTTTTTGTTAAAACCCTTAGCTATATGTGTCTGGTTCTTTTTTCCCAAAGACTTGCTGGTTTTACATTATACATATTTTGGTCAGGGAGGGATAAACGTCCTGTGAAGTCATTGGTTGTTGGAAGACCAATTTTGCTTGCCCTTGAAGATATTGATGGAGGTCCATCGTTCCTTGAGAAAGCTCTTCGTTTTCTTGAGAAATTTGGTGAGTTATTATTCCTAATTGTGTCAAATCGTTCTTCTATAACTTGTAATTTTCTCACGGCGGAAACCAGATCTTTTTTTTTTCTGGAAAAGTTTTTATAAGCATCATTCCAGTCATTGGCTAGTTTTTTATTCCTTTTTGAGATTCTAACTTGTAATGGCTTTTAGTATGGTGCTAGGTTACCTGTCCTGTGCTCGATGATTAGAGAGTTGGGAGCTCTGTGGGCTTTGAGTTGGGTCTAGATTTTTGTATGTTCTGATGTATGTAGTGTCACATGTTTGTGATGCGTCTTGATTATTGATGTAAAAAGCAACCTGAAGACTTAAAATTATCATCAACTTCTTGGTCCTGCTGCTATGGTTGATTTTGAGGAAAATATTCTATTTTAGGCAGAGTTTATATGAGCTTCTCAAACTCAAGTTGGTTCGGTTCAAATGTGGAGCAGTTGGACTGTTACATTATCGTGTTGCCACACCTAAGACCATTTAATAACTTTTTGCCACCGTATGAATGTATGTAGGATCTAGGATGTCAAATGGTAATGTCATTTGAATGTATGACACCTATGGTGGTCCTTCAATGCTGGTTTTTCTGAATTTGTTCTGGAAGCTACCTGGCATTTGTTTATAAAGAACCCAGGAAATACTATTTACATAAAACAGAAATGTCCTGTTACCTTTGGCTTTGATGTAAACAAGGAAACACAATTAATCATAAAAGAATAAGAATAGTTATTTTTTTTATTGCAATAACATGATGAAGTTGATATACAAACTATTTGCACAACTAGATGTCCGAAAATCGATCCAATGTAATCCTTTATACCTATCTTCTTTCACTTTATTTGGTGGTCCTCTTTCTTTGAACTGTCAGGGTGGTCATCTTGAGTAGTTACATTGGCACACTGAGGATACACTTGGTAGGATGTTGCTAGAATTTCTGCCACAGTGCCAATACAATCACTATTGTCAATACCTTGCTGCTGCCAAACCTTTTCATTGCTGCTTCTATAATGATGTCTTTGCTTTATATGTCTAAACCCAACATGCCATTAACCTGCATTTGACAAGTGCTAATAGCTGACTTATGTTGCATACTTAAGCTGATAACAGTATACGATTTAAAATTGTAGAATGTTGCTGAAATAATTGCCATCCAACTTAATGCAGACACCTGAACACAGATACATTTATATTGTGATATTTTTTCCTATAGGATTTAGAGCTGAAGGAATTTTGCGACAATCTGCTGATGTTGAGGAGGTTGAACGCAGAGTTCAAGCATATGAACAAGGTATCTTTTCTGACTCTACTTTTTTGCTTCGTAAATGGATATTTCATCAATAATTTGGGTGTTGTGCTGCCCAATCTCGTTACTTGCCTTCCATATATTTTAAGCTAAAGTTTCCATTTTTCTTTTGATCGTTGCAGGCAAGACTGAATTTGAAGCAGATGAAGATGCTCATGTTGTTGGTGATTGTGTAAAGGTATTTTTTGATACATTTGCAATTTGTGACTTTCTGAAATGCACTTTGTTATGTATTTACCCAAGCTTTCTGATCTCTAGCATGTCTTAAGGGAGCTGCCCTCCTCTCCAGTTCCAGCATCCTGCTGCACTGCATTGCTAGAGGCTTATAGTGAGTTCAGCTTTATATCTTCCACTATGTTATTAGAGCATGTATATATGCATATATTTCTATGTATGTATGTATATTCACACACACACATGATAGAAGGTTGATATTGACACTCACTGATAGAAGTTTCAGCTTTTTATACTCTTAGTATTACTAAGTGGGACATGTGGATTCTAATTTTTTTTCTTTGCTAGAATTCTTAACAAAAGAATTTTGATCTTAGTTTTATTTTGTAATATATTCATGTTACAATTTTATACAATGTTAATATATTGAAATTCTGAACGGTATGCTAAGTACAAGCAGGTGGCTATTTTACAAAATAGAAATGTTTATTTTAAACTTTTTATATGAAACTGTTTAATCAGTTTCTTAAAACACATATTCACATGTTAAAAATTACTGGATCACGTGTATTGCTTGTGACATAAGACTATGTTGCATAAATGCAATCAGGAATTAGGATAAATATCGTTTAAAATCGAGAAATGGCTTGTTTGGAAATATTCTGCTGTTCTCAAAAGTTCAATTTTGTATATTTGCAGGTAGATGTAAATTTCGGTGTGTATCTACTTATCTTGGTAGTGTGCTAAAAAGTTAAGTTCCTGATTGGATGTTCTTATTGTTCTTTTGTTGTTTTATTGAATAAGAAATTGATCGCAAGGAAGCCCGGATTAACGCAATGTGCTCTGCAATAATGGAGACGTTTCCTGAACCAAACCGGCGTTTGTTACAGAGGTAATCTGTACATGCATATATTTTACTTCTCAAGCTTTCTTGTGGGATCTACTGGTCTTAATGCTCGTGTTTTCAGATTTGAGTATGACATTAAAATCTCTAGTTTGTTACATGCTCCATTTTTTCAACTTTTCTTTTAATCAGCATTATATTCGGTGTGTTTTTTTATGAAGTTGGAATATCTTTTAACAATGGATGGGATTATGTGATGATTCTCATGGTATTGACAAATGAGCCCTATGCTTTGACAAAACAAAAATTGTTGGCCATCAAGGCATGTTATTTTTGGCATTGTTTGTGAAATTTAAGATATGCAAAACGATGCTTGTCTATTGCTACTGGATGCTTACACCGAAGTAGAGAGGAATAGCTTTTGTATGGCAAAGTGTGTATGGCTTCATTGGCAATTCCTGTTCTCCTGTTGTACATATTAAGAATTGAACTGAAAATTTTGACGTTCTGAGATGAAAGTCTTTAGTGGTGTAGTAAGAGATTTCTTATTGAGTATAAAATATTTATATTTCAATCTAGTATTTCTCATTGCCTTCATACTTTGCAGAATTCTGAAGATGATGCATACAATCTCTTCTAATGCTCATGAGAATCGAATGACTGCATCTGCTGTTGCTGCTTGCATGGCACCCTTGCTGTTGCGTCCTCTGTTGGCTGGTGAATGTGAGTTGGAGGATGACTTTGATATTAATGGTGACAGTTCTGCTCAGCTTCTTGCTGCTGCGAATGCTGCTAATAATGCTCAAGCCATCATTACATCTCTTCTAGAGGAGTATGACAATATTTTTGATGTAAGATACATACTCTATATTTGTTTGTCTGATAATGGGACATCTATTTCTTACTTCTGCACATGTGGTATATTGTGATTAATGGTTTCTGTTCCTACGTATGAATGCTGAGGTTTTGCATTAAAACAAAATAGTGGGTTTTTGGTCTTCAAAGACAATTTGTTGTATTGAAAATGTATATAAGAGAAATTACATTTTTTGCTCTCTTACTTTTTCCTCCTTTTTTTATTTTCTTTTTTGGGGGGTGGTAGAGTAGGGAGAGAGTTTGGGGGAAACCTAACTGGAGGTTTATCGAAGGGGAAAGAATCTCTATCTGCTCATATTCACAGTTACAATTGAAGTAGCAATTTTAGACTTTGGCACATGGACAGCTTTTCTTTTGGATGTTTGTGTCTGTTCTGTGAAGTTGAATGGAGTTATTTTAGTTAATAGATGCTTGTTTCACTTTATACGTTGTGCGAAAATTGAAAAGATCAGAGAAACTGAACTGGATCATGGAAATGAAAGCATGAGTAATTGAGGATGCCACTACATCAAGTGCGGTTGCATGGTTAAACAGTTGGTTTTCTTAGTCTTTAAGTTGCAGCAGTATATATATTTTTGTGGGTTAGAATAGGTCTGATGTTAAGCTTTGCTATTTTCTTATAGATTGACCAGGTTCAAGTCCTGCCCCATTCTGTATTTGAGGAAATTTTTATGCAGAATTGAGAAAGTCAATTCGTAAAATTCTCACTGAAACTTGATTGAGCTGAATGTGTCTGACCAGGTTTCAACATAGTTATCTGGTTGTTGCCATAGCAAATAGGTGCTTGAGTTACTGGCCTGATTCAACTGGTTTGGTGGTTCTGGGTTGAATAACTATTATGACTTGTGAGTTCTGATAAACAAGAAAACTGTAGATACTTTCCAGAGAAGAAAATTAGCATAGCTATAGATGGAAATATTCTCAGCCATGCATATAAAACCCACAAAGAGGCTGGCACAACTTATAGGGGATATGATCATCTGTTACTCTCTAGAATTTGTGGCACATCATAACAAGTTTATCATCACTGAAGTTTCTGTAAAATATTTTTGTCTTATACTTGTTCTGGTATTGATGTGTAGCTATTGTCCATTGTCTCAGGATGAAAATCTAAACAGATGCTCTATCTCTGCTCATTCTCGGATTGAAAACAGTGGTAGTGATGATTCAACTGATGATGAAAATATGGATGTGAAAGAAAACGGTTATCATGATGCAGAAAATGAAGTTGATCAAGAAACTGATGATGATGCTGAACGTGTACTCAGTGGAAAATTAAGTGAGAGCAGTGGTTATGCTGGGAGTGATCTTTATGACTATAAGGTTGTTGAGGTTCTCTCTTATCCGTATGGCAGAATCTCCATATGTTTCTCACTTTTACCCTGCACTTTAAATTCTGCTTGTTTTTTTTGTTTGTTTCATGCATATGCTCTGATCTTCGAGTAGCATTGCTTGTAGTTTTAGACAGATTCCATAATTTGCAACTTAAAATGATCGCAGCTGTGATATCTTCACATTCAATGAACAATGATCTTATTTTTTTCAAAGTCCCAAATCTGTAATTCTCAGCTTATCCTTTGCAAATGGAATGACATCCTCTTTTCTGTTTAATTACTGAAGATGTAAAAACAGGGAGTTTTGTGAAAATCTAGTTTTAGAAGGGAGTTTCAAGATTGAGAGATGAAAGAGTTTGTGAATTTGTTGAAAGTTTTATGTGATGCCTCAGAAATGGGGATAAGTGTTTATTTAGTTGATGTTAGTGAAGGAGAGTAAGAATGCATCTTTGCAAGAGATGAGAATTGACAAACTATGTGCTTCTGCATTATGATTGTTAGAACTTTTAGAGTTTGATATATATAACTTGTGGAATTAATGGATTTTCTTTGTGAACGTAGAAACTGGATTAGATCTATTGAGGGGCTCCCACCCCAGGGCTAGGTTTAAGGAGGTGTGGGGGCCATATCTTTGCTAGTCTACCATCAGGTTTTATTAAATTTGGGGGCTTTAAAGAATGCAGAAACAGAGTAGACCTAGGTATATCTTATTGTTTGCATAGGACCATTCTTCCCTTTATAACGTCTAGGGTGTTCCTTCCCCCTACTGAGCTAGCTTTTTAGGGTAGATTTAAGTTCGGCCCATCTTTTTAAGATGGTATTAGAGCCTCTAACCAATGTTCGGCCTCATGTAAGTGTTTAACAATGGGCATGAAGAGGATGTGTTAATATCCCACACGCCACACTGGTTTGGGATATGGATATGTGTCCCTTATCAAGCTTAGAGTACTCGTTCTCCCTTGAGCTAGCTTTTAGGAGTGAGTTAAGCCCAACTATTTTCTTAAGAATAGCAAACGAATGTCACACACTTTTATCTTTTAAATAGTGTCTGGTAAAGATTGGCAGCAGTAAAGTATCTCGAATGTTCAAGTTGGCTGCACAATTTTGTGTTTCTGACAGGACACTGCCTTATTCCTGCATCTGAATTCTGATGGCATGTGAATTATGTCAACATATCTTTTATACTTGGAGGGACTTCTCTAGCTTTTGTTTGTTGTCAAGGTGAAGATTAAGTTTTTCATCCTTTTCTTTTCCATGATATTGTGGAGTGATGTGTGCAAATAACATTTAGTCATAATTGAGGTTATCTTATTTATTTAGATTTCTCCCTCTGTTCTATTTCCCAGCCAATCTGAAACTGAACATTTGGTGGTTTAGAGGAATGTTGGATATCCCAGTTAGTCCAGCATATTATTGAAATTAAACTTTAGCAGGTTTGCAAATAAAAGAGCCATGTTTCTGGCTTTGATGTTTCTGATGTACGCAGAAATATGGTGTATTCAGTAATAGAGGTATGCTAAGATTTTTCGGGAATTATCTGGAATCAAGTATTTGATTTCAAACGAAAAATACCTACATCTCTATGGATTTTGGGATGCTATGCGTTTGATCATCAATTTATTGATATCTCGTTGAGTTGTTCTTTCTACTTGTATGTCCTTGTGAGTCTTCCAATTATCGCTCCAACACTTATTATTGATGCATGTGTATTCATTTTGTACACATGCAGGCTTTTGGTGGTGATGATTCAGAGGGATCACCAAGAAGTCATCATGCAGCAGTTGAGAGTTCAAACTTACCTGTTGGTTCAGTCCAGACTCCAGAACCTAATGTACAACTCATGGAACAACCAAGTAAACTGAAGAAAGGAAATGATGATTTCATTGATGAGATGGATGCTTCAAATGTATCACCTATTGGCGAATCTTATCGATCAATGGGGGAAATCCTATCTTCAGTTGATCCTAATTCTTCTTTACCTGTTCCTGGGCTTGATTCATCTGCTGAGAAGCCAGCTGGTAAAGTTGCAACCTCCAATGTGAATGGAAAGCGCACAACATTCTGGGGAAGAAGTAATGTACGTCCACCAATTGATGTACTATATGTCGCACATCAATTAAATGGAAAGATTAATCGTATGGAATTGATGATAGAATGTTTCAATTTTAGATGGTCGCTTGCTGAATTTTCTACTGGGTAAAAAATATGTTCAAGAGCTGGTGTGAGTTGTATTTTTGGGCGGGAATGAGCTGTTAAGAGTTAGTTACTGAGATTCTAGTATAAAGAGGTAGACTGTACAGGAGCTGAGGCATTGAAAAATTAATCCAAACACTCATTCCTCTCTTCTAAATTCTCTCCTCTTATCTCTACTCTCTCATCTCTTCTAAACCTTTCTGTATCAATTGTTATCCTAACACAATAGTTCATCAGAATCAAGCTTAATAAAATGCAAGAAGAGATACTGAAATAGGTATTAATAGAAAAAATAACTAGTCCTATTACTACTAGGATTAGGAATTAGGATTAGGAATTCCAAAATAAGAAACCTTAATCAAATATTAATTAGGAATGTGAAATAAAATAAGCAAGAATAATAGTAAACCAAATAATAACAAAATTTTTAAACTGTCTTCGAGTCCTGCATCAGTATATATATGAAAAGCTTACCTCTTTAATTAATGGCTTAATGCCTTTTCTGTTGTAAACTACATAGTTTCAAATGTAACTATTTTTGTTCAGAAAGTTGAAGAGAGAAAATATGATTGAGTTCCAGGAAATTGTAGCATGGTGTAAAATTGTCGCTTGACATCAATCCTTCATTTTTCTTTTATAGAACTTAGAGTTATACTAGGCTTTATTTATCATAACTGAGATAAATGGGTGATTGCGTTCCTACAGTTTTTGAACCAATTTAATGCAATATTAGGCATCTAATAATAATCTTTATCAAACTCTGCAGGCCAGAAAGACACCATCCATGGAATCAGTTGATTCTTCTGGAGAAGAAGAGTAAGATACTGTGCTGGAATCCCATAATTTTAGTAATTAATTTAGTTCCTATATGTAATTAATTCTCTGTGGTTACCTTTATTTCCTTTTATATTCAGCTTGCTATTCTAGAACTAGCTAATGTGTACTATATAGGAGTTATGTACAAAAAAAGTTTTCTGGAAATATGCTAGAACATTCTCTTCAAAACTTCTGGTTTCATCATACTGGTTTTCTGCTTTCTCCTTGAACCTCATAAATATGTGTGCCTTGGCACTATAAACTGTAAAATTTATATTCTTATGTATAATTGTTGGCTCATGCTGTCAGGAAAGTTAAACTGAATTAATCTGTCTTAACGTTTTATCATTTCCATGTTATTTGTCCTTGAAAATTTGTTGAAAACAAAAATCCAAATAAAAAGTCATGAATTTTATGGATCTATGCAGAGGTTCTACACAGATGACATTGTTTCTGTTGCTTGACATAGTAATTTTCCAGGTCTCATCTTCCTTTTATATTTATAGCTTAATGTAGTTTAGTTCAGTTGCAATTTCTTAATGGCTTTTCTTGTGCTAGCATATTTGTTTGAAGCATCAATTACCATTAAATCACTCTGTTGTATGTTTTATGTGATCCATACTGCTAATCTAATCTGTTCAACAAAAATACTTCATTGTTTGTAGGCTTGCTATTCAGAGGCTTGAGATCACAAAAAATGACTTGAAACAGAGGATTGCAAAGGAGGTCTGATCACTTTGCTTAAACATGCTTATACTTGATTATGGAATATGTGCGTCCAGGTCTAACAAGATTGACTGTTCCCTGTTTAGGCCCGAGGGAATGCAATTTTACAAGCTAGCTTAGAGAGAAGGAAGCAAGCTTTGCATGAGCGACGATTGGCACTTGAACAAGATGTAATCATTTTTAACATATTACATATTGCACCTCCTTCAAACTTTAACTTTGAGCTACTGTTTGCATTTAATATTAGACTAGGGGCAAGAAAATTTACACACTCGATCACTTTATGTATTATTGCTCCTTCAGCATAAATATTTGGACTTGTGTGCAATTTGACTCAAGAATGAATTCAGAATAAGCAAGAAAATTAATATTTTTTAGTCAATCTCTGATTGCAATTCTGTTCCAGGACTTGGATTGTAGGTGCAAGATCTAACTTTTATGCTTAGATATGATGTTTAAATTTTGCTCTTTCTGAATTAGCATTATAATTTGTTATAAGAATTTTCATACTTATGGAGATGGGAGTAAATATTTTATTTTTGTGTACTGATTTGTGGGTGACTGCATAGGTGTCAAGGTTGCAAGAGCAGCTGCAAGCTGAAAGGGATCTTAGAGCTGCACTTGAAGTTGGCTTGAGTATGTCTTCTGGACAGTTCTCCACTTCACGAGGCATGGATTCCAAAGTATGTACAGATCTTGGGTGACTTCTCCCTCTCTTTCTTATATTTTGATTATTC
>CAOGCB010184428.1:0-11403 GCA_948266635.1 Cnidoscolus chayamansa | reverse complement strand
GGGAAGACCCGTAGAGATGGAGTGGTGACCCATTATAAAAGAAAAATGTATCAATGATATTTAGATATTGATATGGTATACCATTGAATGATGATATATGATATTGGAGGAAAGAAAAGAAAAATGAAGGGCGAATGCATTGCATGAAATGCATTCATATCATGTTGTTGACATTGCATTGTATTCCTTATGATGGTTATTTATATGGAATTGACAATTGATCATATTTATGCGAATTAAGTTAATCAATTATTGATAATATTTTGGGAGAATGTGTTAGTTGTGATGATAGATGATATGAAATTGTTAGAATATGATTGCTTATGATTTGATATGATATGTGGTAGATTCTATGTGTTGATTACAACTCACTGAGTTATATACTCAGCGTTTATCCCTGATATAAACGCAGGTGAAAGCGACAAGAGGAAACAAGGAGAATAGGGTACTTGCTTGATAGAGTTGATCCAAAGGTAGATCATGTAAAGTTGGTTTTGTATCCCTATATTTTGTAATAGGTATTTTGTAAATTTTGTAAGTATCACTATAAGGCGAGGTAGTAATGGATTGTAATATAAACTTATATATGCTGCGTGTGATATTTTAACTATGATGACTATTGTGAAAATGCTTTAAATGTGAGTTATGTAAAGAATGTTTCAAGGAATGCATGTTGTAAATGGTTTGATATGAAAGGATTTAGTTGAAAGAATGAAGTTGTTTCATTTAAAAGTTGATTTGAAAATGAGAAAATTTTATACAGGATTTTTGTTAAAGCGACGATCCAAATTATCCCTTACAGGATGATTAGTGGTTTCCTATAGAGGAAGTAGGAAATCATTAGTCATTCTGTGGGAGACATGTCACGGGAGGTGTGACACTCTCCACATTTCCCCTCAAACACACAACATTCCAAGTATCTCAAAAAGCTAAACAAAGGATTAAGGAGCTTTAACAAGAATTGAATTAGAAAGAGGATCAAAGTGAAAAAGAAAAGAAAAAGGAAAGCAAAGAAGAAGAGGTGGAAGAAGCTTGATCTGAATTTCACGATTGATCAAGGCTTCAATTCCAGGTTTTAGTAACATTTTAATTAGTTAGAAATGATGAAGAAATGATAGGAAAGATGCATGCAAATAGAATTAGGTTAATTTGAAGAAATTGGATGAAAAATGCAAAATCGATCAAATGATGAACTAATGACAAATGTAACATGTTAGGATAGTCCTAAGTATAACAATTGTCGTTCTATTCGTATCAATGATGTCCCATCTCATCAATACTATGACCAAGGATATTTCAAGCATCGATACATTTATATGTAATAAGAATCTCATATCATGAACTCTTCATAATTTCCTCTACACTATGTCATAGGATGCCAAAGGTTTCTCGTTATTTTACTATATTATCTAACTCAATTTAAGTCATTTTCCAATTTATCACAACTTATACAAAAATTAACTAAGTTCATATCAAACAATTATATAGATATTAATCATATCATAAATCATATAATATTTCTTAACAAATCATTATTATATTCTATCATAAAATTTTCTCATGCTACTTTCAAGACAAATAAGGGATTCATATATCACACGTAATTATATAACATTTTAATTAGTCCTTGTCAAATAAAATTATTTTCATATCATGAAATTTTTGCTCATATTTCCATATAACACTATATTACAAATCATAGTTTATCAAGTTATTGATACCTTTCACATTGTTCCTATCAGATAATTCAAGTAATCTTTTCAAGTTATCTCATATCAATTATTCTCATATCAAATCATGTCATGTCAAAGTTATCAGATATCAAGTAGGGCCGAGACCACCACATCAAGTAGGGTCGAAACCCACCACATCATATCATATTAGATCACCAGGTATAAAGTCATATAGATTCATCATATATCAAATCATGTCGTTTCACATATCATTTTAAACATGTTATTCACAAATTCTCTTATAGTGTTTAGGCCTATAAACATTTCAGTATGATCAATTGCTAGATAAATGACTATCAAGTAGGACAGAAATCCACCAAATCAAGTAGGATCGAAACCCACCAAATCATATAGGGCCAAAGCTGACCATATAATGGAGGGCGTATCAGACCTATCACGTGGGGTACCTAACAATAGCTCTGAATATCCATATAATGGTAATAGTACTGCGGATTTCTATGGCATGCCATACTCTTATGTTAACCTCAAATTCCACATCAAAGATTACTAGGGCCATATCTTTATTATCATTAATTAATCACATATTACATAATAATTTTTTTTTCACATCACATGTATTTACCAATTAATCTTATAAACAACTTTCATGTCATGTTATCATTAATCTCATGTAGTCGTATTTACATATCAAATTATATCACCAAATGACACATGTCATATAAGATTTCCAATTATCATTTTAGTCATATCTTAAGTCATCTTAAACTAAGTATTGTATATTTCCAAGTTATAATCCAATGTTATATTTTATTTATAACAAAAAAGTTTCTATATTACTTACGTCTGTTACTATTCATCACATAACTCTAATCAACAACATATTTTGTTTTTCTTTAAGTTCACAGTAGGTTTAAAGCATCAATTCTCTATTTGAAATCATTTTTAATATCAATTTAAACACATATTTTCTTTATATATATATATATATATATATATATATATATATATATATATATATCAACTTTTTAAATAATTTATCATTTTCTAATTAATTATCCTGCAATGCATGTTCTATTTCATTATTTACTAGTATAGTAGCATTTCATGTCATCTTCATATCACTGTAACTTCAAATCTATATAACTCACTATTCAAGTTCACTACAACCGTTTATCATTTTATCCTCAACTCTTAAACCCATATTATTTCCAAATGTCTTCTCAAAATCATGTTTATCTACTATATTCCTCAATTATCTATCATCAAACCTAAATTAGACATAAACTTTTATATCAATATTTATTAAACCTATTCACCAAGAACAAAAACAAGCATCAACTGATTCTTAAATTCTAACCCTTTTCAACTATCAAACAACCAAATACAAAATAAAAACTTTATCTAATACCCAATTAAATATCAACGAAGAAGTCAAATCTATCTTCAAACCTTAAACAAAATTTAATAATATTAGCACCTAACCTATTTCTTTAAGCTTGAAATTTTCTTTTTTCTCTTTTTTCTTTTCTTTTCCTTTCTCATCTTATATCACGACACTTCTTGATATGATCCTTGAACCCGTGACTCCACTTTTACTTTTCACTGATTCTTGCTTTAATTTAGCTCCTCAAGCATCCTTTAAATTCCAAAATTAGGTTTCCTATAATTCTTTATTATGGAGTGAAACAATGTCTAGGTTTGAGAGTTGAGAGAAAACTCAAAAGAACCCAAGCAGCTATTTCATGCCCTAATGAAAAATGATAAGTTATTATCCCCTTTTTATTTTCCTTCTTGCCATTAAATCTCTCACTTATGATAGGTGAAACTTTTAGATTAAACGATGATGCCACTAATCTTTTCCTCTTTGACAAACGGAGGGCTAAGATGAGGTGGCACCTCTTAAACTATGGCTTACATTTAATGTTCACATCTTAATTTCACTAATATCACATTTTAACCTAGTCCAACCATGACACACTTTTTGGCCCATCCAAAATTGAGCCTTTCACTTGGCTTTTCCCTCCATATCTCGCATCTACTATAAACCGAACCTTTTGTATCTTTCCCTCTCTCTTTCACCTTCCATCATGATTGTGATATATTGTCATTTGGCCCTTTCTTAACTCATCCTAATCCTAACCTAACCTTGACCATCCTTTCCTTCTTTTCTCGCCTTGATTCATACCGAATCATACACATATCTCCATCTCTCATCTCATTAGTAACCGAGCCATCCATGACCTAGTATACAAGTTTCTCTCATCCTCCATCTCTTGGCTAAGATACACATTCTCTTCCTTTGCCTATCTCACCATCCTTGTGTTTGAACCATTCAAGCTCCATTACTTATCTTCCATGACCGAAATTCACATACCATAACCAAGATTCACCATTAAGTAAGGTCCATGACTGACCTTCCATTCCAAAATCGTGACATGATTTTATCTCTTATGACTAAAACATGTTCACAACCTAAAATATATAAGTTCATTCCCATCCTATGAATAAGACATATTTCCATGTCTCATAGCCAAGAATAACTCCATTTATTTGTTTAGGTGAATTGGGGTTTCGATTATCATGACTTCTAGTTAGAATTTAATCAATATTCTTATCATAGTTTAATTATATTACACAAAAATCAATAAAAAATGTCACATATTTAAAATTCCATTTATCATGTATATATATTACATATAGTGTACGCACTCTAGTCTATCTTAGTATTAGGCATTTTCGGGGTGTTACACATATTCCCATACTTCTCCATATAACATTACATCATTTCATACTTTACTTAATAGTTACTATTTGGGTCCCTTGTTCATACCATTCGGAGCCGAAGGATATAATCAAGCTCACTCAGTTCCGAGCCATAACCCTTAACTCACTAAGGAATGTCGTGTTCTCATCCCTTAGTTACAGAATCATAAATTCTAGTTGAATAATACTTTACAGTATCCTTCAACTATCAAATAATAATCTCGACCAAACGATGGCTCAATAACATCCTTTGAAATACCTCATTCTATCCTTTTATCGAACCATAAAATGCCTCGATAGCATCTTATATGGATCGGTCAGAAGCATAGTTCTAACCGGACTAGTGTTCTAACTACCAAAAACTGGATTTTTCCTATGAGATCAAAACTAGCTTCCTTGCATTTCTAATTTAACTAGACCCGTTAAACTCGTATTTTTACATAGATACACACTCCTTAACTTCTATTATCATCTTTTAGCCTTAAACATCAACATTTAATGATTTGACATAACATCAAACATTAACATTTCTCATTTTGTTCATCATCAACTAGTGGAGTTAATTTCTGCATTTTTCATCCAAAACACC
The DNA here is from genome assembly GCA_948266635.1 of Cnidoscolus chayamansa. Lineage (NCBI taxonomy): Eukaryota > Viridiplantae > Streptophyta > Magnoliopsida > Malpighiales > Euphorbiaceae > Cnidoscolus > Cnidoscolus chayamansa. Next base: position 6,357 of record CAOGCB010184428.1, on the reverse strand, counting down.
CAAACCTGTTGCAGATTCTATATGAAACAATAGATTTGGTGTTTACTAACTTAAACACATACAATATATTGTATTTCATCAATTGACAAATATACATTACATATTTCATCTAAAATTGGTTTCTACCATAAAAACATCGACGTTCATTAATCTCTTCCAAATCTATATGCATGTCGTATTTTTAACCCCATCACCCCAATATAAGTTAGGAAAATGCTAACTAACCTGCTTTTAGAAGCAATTAATGAGGGAGAGCTTGAATCTCTCAAGTCCTACTAATGCTCTTTGCTGTGAATGGTTTGATCCTTTGATCTGCCACTCCTTAGTGCGATTTCCTTTGATCTCTTAGGTGAATCCGCACACTTTGGATGTGGTTTAAGCTCCTTTCGGTTAATCATTTGATTAAAGGATTTTTGGGTACAAAGTTTTCTTATATATGGTTTCTATGAGAAACCTTCTCTAGCTGTGGTCATTTCCCTTTTATAGGAAGATGGCTCAGCATAGGTTCGGTCACCAAGCCTATGGTTTGGCTCTGAATATTTGTATGCCCTTTTCCTCTTTTAGCCCTTCTATGTACTTCTTTCTTCCATTTCCATCCTTTAGAACTTCTATCTTTTACATTTAAGTCCTTATTACATTTTCTTTCAATGTTTTAACCCTTATTCTCTTTTTGGCTCGATTTCTAAATATTCCATGGATATTCCTTCTCAATATTCAGATTTCAATGTCAGAGAAGTGTCGGGTGTTGCATTCTCCCCCTTTAGGAAATTCATCTTGAATGTTCATTGTACATACATTTATTGCATAGAACATAACCATTTCTCATATACATATCATGAACATCTCTTTTATACATGTCATAACGTCATTCATTTACATTACATTAAGGGGAGTCATTTTACATTCCAATTCTCAGCTGTGAAACAAATAGGGGTATTGTTGAACCATAGATTCCCTAGTTTCCTAAGTCCATTCCTCTACATTATGATAGTTCCACAACACTTTCACCATAAGTATCTCCTTGTTCATAAGTCTCTTAATTTGTGTGTAAAGAATCCTCACAGGTTGCTCTATGTAGATGAGATTCCCTAAAATCTCAAATTTTGGTTCTCAAAGAACCTTGCTTGGATCCGATACATGCTTCCTCAGCATCGATATATGGAACACCAGGTGAATCCTTTCCATGAACGTGGGTGAATCAAATTTATAGGTTAAATCACTAACTTCTGAATTATTTCAAACGATCCGATATACCTAGGAGCTAACTTACCCTTCTTACCAAATCGAATCACCCTTTTCATTGGAGATACCTTTAGTAAGACCATGTCCCCTTCTTGAAAAACTAGCTTCTTCCGCTTAAAACCAACATAACTCTTTTACCGACTAACTGCGGTCTTGAGCCTTTCCCTAATTATGGAAACCACCCTATTGGTAATCTCCACAATTTCAAGTCTTGCTAAAGCCCATTTTCCAACCTCTTCCTAGCACACTAGAGATTTGCACTTCCTCCCATATAATGCCTCATATGGAGCCATTTCTATGCTCGAATGGTAGCTGTTATTGTAAGCGAACTCTACTAATGGTAGATGTTGAAATATGGAGAGCATTTGTGCTATTAGTGTGCTTTCATATCATAGAATATCATCAGCCTAACATACTTTGCCAATTTGGCTTAGACCAACCAATCCCTTTAACTCTACAACAAGATGATGCATTAAATTCAATTGACTGGCAGAGTCCATTAGATTATAATTAGGCAGTTAGACATGCATATTATATAAATATGTGGAGAAATCATCACATGCATCCTGTTGCTAGCCGCCCATTGGAGCACTTGTTAGGATGTAGATCCGAATATATCCAATGGTTCTTTCAACGAAAAAGATGTTGGATAACACTAGAAGTTGCACAAATTGGTGTTGTGGTATGTATCTTAAACTATTAATTATTTTTAAAATTTAATATTATGAATAATTTCTAGTTTTTTCTTTTATACAAGCTGATTAACTACAAGACATTTATAATATGCCTAAATCTTCTCAAAGATCACGTCCATCAATAAGAGAATAGGTTTACAATATGTTAGGAGTAATGAATGAGGAACAATGTGTATCTACTAAACATTTATTTTAACTCGCCCCTCCACACAATTACCTCGTATTGATCCACCTATCAAACAATGTCGAAAGACAAGATTTTCCATGTTAGAAAGATGTGTTTTAGTAGATGTACCACTAAGACTTAATGTACTATAAGTCCCACCTCCTAACTATGGGTACCATTTAGACACTTTAGTTCCGGGTACATCTAATCCTACCCAATCTACTGAATTTAATGTACATTTTAATTTTCAATAACTATATTTTCCTCATCAAGAACCCTATGTTATGCCCTTCGCTCCTTTTATGAGCCCATCACCACCATTTTCCCAACTTTCAAATCCATTAACATCATTCGTACATATTATTTCCACCTTCAATGCTTCCACTTCAACTAATTATAATATGCCAGAACCCTCCAATACTAGACATTCCTTTAGCGATTTTTATCAATCCATCACGGATCCACATAATTTTGATTCTTTTTTTATTTCATATGAACTATAAATGAGTCATAGGAAACAGAATCAGATGGAGAGACAACAACTACTGCAATGGAGCAACAAAGAGATATTAGTAGAAATCCACAATGGATGAGAAGACTTTTGCGAAGTGGTACATGAGGACATTATAGTAGTCATTAACAGCCCGCCTTCGCCGACTGCTACCAGCGTTAAAATTCCAACCACTCAAAGATGATCGAAATCCTAACAAGCCGTAAACATTACGTAACATGACATTATCTCCATTTTCATTAAATTTTTCATAAACATTAATATAAAATCTCATGCAAATATTAGATTTATATACATGACAACCCAAGAAATATTTAAATTCCTAATACATATATCCTATATGTACATGTACATGTCATCATAATAAACATAACATAATGTAATCTAATCCAATATAAAACATCAAATTCCATAAGAATATAAAACATATTTCTTAATATTAAACATTTTACATAACCTAGGGGCAACATACATAAAATTACTATTACATCACAATGACATGTCCAACTACCCTGCATTTTTCGATATGTCCTGCATACCTGTGAAAAACGAGATGGCAATTGGGGATGGGATGAGAGGACATAAAAATAGGTAATGAGCAGATACATAAAACATATACGTAAAATACAACTTTTGTACTTGTGAATATGTAATATTGTCAAACATTTCACCTTAGGCAAATATTGTCACCAAGATCTCTGGGTAGGTTCTAATTGGCAAAGCCATATTCCAAGAATCACCTACAATATAAATATGCATTGAGAAGCTCCTTTCGGCCATCTCGAACTTACCATATACATAAACATAAATATAGACATCCCTTGGAATGTCACAACCTCTTTGGTGTTACTTCTATGGGATAGTCCGTGGTACATTCTGAAGGACATGCTGAAATGGACATACATACATATCTGAGGGACAAACCTAGGGATGTCATCCATGGTCATCAAACATAAACATATGGGATTGAGGGTCGTCTAATATTACCTTTCACATATCATGAATCAATGTAATACAACATATCCCATGATCTAATGCAAAATAACATGTAATAGCCGTGATGCATGAGCATATCGTAAACATGTATTTTTTGTATCATAAAGCGTTTAGTAAGTATCCACTCACATGAAAATTTTGACGTACTTGACAAATCCTCAGTTCGTCACTAGTGTCCCTAAGTTTTATTGTCCAATCCTATATTTTGGATTTCAGATTAGAGACTTAACATTGACCTTAAAACATACTTAAAATAATTCTATAAACACCCCATATAACATAGCATAAACATATCATAAACATTCTCTAGCAATTTAGGTTAAATTGTTAGGCAAAGGACTTTTGGCAGCAGATTCGACGGCAGAAAGTCTCTTGTACAAAGACTAAAGTCCCTCCTTTGACAGCAAAGTTCAATTGCCACAAGCCTCCTATGCCACCAGTTTCGGCAATCGAAGTTCGATTTTCTTTTTTCTTAGTGAGTTGCTTCCAGTTTCAGTAGCCTAAACCCCACTTTAGACCGCTGAACCTGCAATTTTTAGCAATGACCAAAACCTTCGGTTCTTGCATGATTTTCATGCTAAAATCTGCAAACTCAATTGAATTTACTTCTAAACATTCAATTTCAACATTATCAACTTAGCTAATCTCATTTTATCAACATGCAATTCACATTTCATCATTTCCAAGCATTTTCTTAAACTTTTATAAACTTACACATTTGACTTCTACCATTTCTTTACATGCAATCTTGTCTTTCATTTAATATCATATTTCTAACATCACTAAATCCATTTTAATATATAAACATTCATTCTTATGTTCATTATTTGGTCATTTTATCATTCTTCTCAAAATTCTTCAATTTAACCTAATTTCATTTGCATGGATCATTTCTTCCCTTAAATCATCATTTTGCATCTTACTAACCTAGATTAGCTAAACACTTTGCTAGAAACTTTGGATTTGAACTTCTTTCTTCAAGTTCCTCCAAGTTTCCTTTACTTTGAACTTTTCTTTAGCTTTTCTCTTTAGCTTCAATTTCTACTTCCACTTGATTTCACCTTAAATCTTGTTTTCTAACTTGTTTTCATTAGCTTTTCATTTCTATAGATAGAGACTTGAGAGCATTTTAATTTTTGTCAAAAACCTTGTTTTGGCCAGTGGCCTCCACTATAAAATAGTAAAGGTGGCAAGTAAGGGTTTAGTTGCCTAACTTCATTTTCGGCATCTAAATCTAACTTCTCATGTTAGCCCTAGTTGTTTTTTACTTGAATCTCTCAACTTTACCATTTCTTCATTTTTAGTCACTGGTAATTTACATTTCAGTCATTAAACTTTATAACTTAATATTTTAGTCCCTAATTACAATTCTAATTATGTTTCTGAATATTGCACGAATATTTCGATCAGAAATTCATAATCCAACGTCGAAAATGTGTTGGGTATTACATCAATATTTTTTCTTTAGAATTCAGATATCTATGTAATATATTAAACATTATATATAAAATTTTATTTATTTTATGTTTATCATTAACTCTTTATATATTTTATATAAAAATATTTTATGAATATCAAAATTAATTTATAATTATAAAATAAAATAAAATAAATAGAAATAGAAAAAGGAAATAAACTATGATTTGTTTTGGGAGAATTTTCACAAGAATTGATACATTATAGAAAAGAATGCAGAAAAGAGAAGAGAAGAGAGAAGACCCAAAGGGAGAAGATATATATATAATAGGTTTGGCAATTTTTGACACGACCCGTTTACACGACACGACACAACAAGTAGTTAAGCGGGTTTGGGTTTACATTAAATGAGTTTGGGTCATAAACGTGTCAACTCGTTTATGACACGATAAAAATGAAGGTCTAAACGGGTTGATCTGTTTAATCCGATTAGACACGCAATGACCCATTTATTTAAATAGGTTAATAATTAACATATCTTATATTGATTCATTTAAATATGTTATAGATGTTATGATCTATTTATTTAAATTAAATTTGTTAAATAATTAAATTTTATTTAAAACAATAATATTTTAATCTTAAACATCCATTTGTAAAGTATAAAATCATCTCATCCACTTTATTTCATATAAATATATGTAAATTTAGTTGATTTATAAATATTTAGATTTAAATAATAGTTATATAGATATTGTCACAACCCCTATGACATGCCTCCCACAGAACGAATAGTGATTTCCTACTTTGTCTACAGTGAAATCACCACTCATCCTGTAAGGGATAAGTTGCATCACAGTTCCGTAAAACCTGTATAAATTTTTCGCATTTCAAGATAATTTAAAACTAGATTTATCCATTCAATCACAACCCCTTTTCTATATCATTATTCATTTTAAAATGCCAAATCCTAAAGGATAAATCCATTCGTAAACAATTTCCAAAAGTATTAATAAAATCAACACACAATTTACTTATTTACAATACTGTCTCTATTTACATAAATATTACAACTTATAAAATATATACATTACAAAAATCCTTGGGATACATTCATATTTACAATTACTACCTCTTCTGACTTTATCTTCAATTCACTGCTTACTCTGTTGTCATTTGCTACTTTCACCTGCGTTTATCAGGGATAAACGCTGAGTATATAACTCAGTAAGCTATAACCAATTCACTATAGATACATCACACTAATTTCATCATACTCATTCTCAATAATAATTTCAAGCAACAATATCATAAAACACTGACTCAATTAA
>CAOGCB010184334.1:0-15566 GCA_948266635.1 Cnidoscolus chayamansa | reverse complement strand
CCTTTATTCACCTCTTCTCAAATGGAAATATATAGACTGTATCTCTCTACCCTTTTACTAATATACCCTCCTTTACCTTCCATGATTTACCTTTCTTCACTTCATCTAAACAGAATGTAAATAACAAACATTTTAATATATTTGGGTCATGAATACAACAAAAATGGAATTAAAACCTCCAACTGCATATTAATGCAGTTCTCATACAACCATTACAAATCTCTCGGGGTCAAGTTCAAACAATTGCAGCTACCATTGCTCCTATGCAGTATACTTCCAATTCGTATATTTCAATTCACCTTGCTTTTGATGAGTCACTTGGAAGTTGTAATTTTAGGCTCCTCCTAAGAAAATCAGACAACTTTGCACTGGCAGAACGCCCTCGTTCTAGACACTTCAGATATTCATCCACTAGGAAACACATTATTTAAAGACCATATTAGAATTACTCTGAAGATGGCAATTTCTACATGCATAAAAGTGAAGATATATGCATTTGTTGATGCCGATTGCTGATCAACAGGCTCAACTATTACAATATCACACATATTTGATATTTATAATGGTGCCACATAATTAGGGTAGCACGTACCTGACATCAAACCATGGGTGACAGAGGTGATGATCCCATGTTCCGCAGGTTCACCTTCCACAAGCACTGATCCTTCTCGTAGAACAGAGTGAATTGAGTTTGGAAAGACTAAAAGTGCAAATCCCATCATTTTCTGCCAAAACAAGAAACGGTCATGTAGGAGCTAGGAAGGGTAAATCAAGTAAGCACCAAACTAGTTTCTAAATTCAATAAGAACAACGATTTTGTATCCTACACATTACTAAGTAAGGTCTACCTAGGAACCAAAATCAAATCAAAATTTTGGTACGATTTCAATTCAGTTCTTTATTGATTCTACACCAATTTGGTTCGGTAGAGATTTGATTAAATTATTAGTTCTTACAGCAAATTTATACAATTTTTCATGAAAAGTCAAAATTGAATTACCATTTAAATTTTAAAGTTAGTTATTAATACAAATTTATCATATATTTAATACATATATAAAAAGAATTAAGCATGAAAATTACTATATACAATTTAATATACCTTTTTATTATAATTAGATATACTATAAATATAGTAATAACCTCGTAATTAAGAATGATACAGTGATTAGTTTTTAAGGTTATTAAGAAAAGCTAGATGAATAAAATATAATAGTTGTATATAAATTGTCCATAATTATAATTATATACAACAATTATAATATACACATATCATAATATTAGTGCACATAAATATATATAATTATGGCCAAAGTATATCATATACTTAAAAGATTACGAAAAACATGTGTATAAAATCAATTTTCAATTTCGGTTTTGGTACAGTATAAGTCGGTACAGTTCCGTTCAGTTTTTTGTGAAGAACTAGAACAATAAAATAAGTGTAGTTTGGTTCGGTTATTTACAGTTCAATAGGGTTCTTCAATTTGGTTTGGGACACTAAAAACCATGCTCACCCCTAATACTAAGAATGGGTGCATTGTTTGAAAATTTGAAAGCTTCAAATTTGTGCAGGAATGGTTTTTCTTTCCCGCACCAGAGCCAGATGATTATCACCATAACTTCAACTACTATGGATAAAATATTGAAAGTTAAGATTGGTATAGTAAAAACCTGTTCTTCCAATTTTGTGGGATCCAGAATAACACATCCACCTTCTGCCAAACAACAGCATATTGCAACTGCACGAAACATTATCCCTTTCTTTACACAAATATCAAGACAATAATTCAAGGTGGTGATGACTGTAAATCTCAATTACCAGCAAGATGCTTCATAGGAATTCCAGCATCTACAAGGGCAGCACATGCTGCATTTATGGCACAGGTAAGAAGCTACACAAATTTCAGTCAAGAATAAACTCAATGTATCAACTGCTCACAGCAAAATCAGAATTACAGGAATGAGGAGCTCACAGCTCAGGATCCGTCAAAATGCATTTCCAAGATCATGAAAGAATTTCACTTGTTTTGTATAGATCATGAAAGACTTTCACTTGTTTTGTATAGAGATTTTTTTTTCTTAGGCTTAAGATGAGCATGATAAACACTGGAAAGAGTCCACGTGAAGCAAAAATTTCCTGGAAAATAATTGTTTATTATGTTTAGTTATTGACATGCAACAGCATTAAGCTTATTATTAATATTATTAGCTAATAGCTATAGTTAACTGATTTAAATTTAGGGTTAAAAGTACATATTTTTGTTTGAGGCCTCAATAGCAACAACTTAAAAAGTAAATAGGTGCTAATGGGTTTAGCATCATATTATACATTATACTAATGTCATGATATAGGGATATAGTAGCAAGCTCCAAGGCTGCCACATGGTGTAGAACCCGACGAAGATAAACAGAAGTAGAACAGGAGGTCCCATATTAAATATTTGAGAAGAGAAATAACCAGTGCAGGTAATTGGGACACTATAGAAATATTATATCTATAAAATAAATAAGAAAGGAAAGAAAGAAAGGTAGAAGGATAATGAGAAAAAGAATAAGAAATAGAAGGGTGAGAAGTTGAGCACTACGATACTAGTCTATCAATAAACAGAGATGCAATTATGAAGGATACAGCACCATCATCATGAACAACCTGCAGTATAAAGATAAAACATTCAAAGAGTCATGATGTATTAGAGGTTAGGAGTTAGGCTTATGGTCTAAAAGCCCTGACTTTATAGGAGCTTTCAATTGTATTATACACTTTTAATTTCATTAATTTGGCTCATAAATTACTTATGTTATTTCAAGTATATCCAGTGGGTTTGGAGTGTGTCCCCCATTCTGGCTTGGAGTGAGGCAAACCTTTAACACAGACGAAAATGGTTGACTCAAACAATGGGGTCCTTCGCTGTTCTTATAACACTTTCAATGATCATGTAGGAGAAAAAAAAAAATAAAACAAAAGAAGAAGAAAGAAAGAAGCTAAAATCATGCTTACCTATGTTGAAACAACAAAATATATTCCCACAGGAAATAAGAACAAAAACATTATTTGTGTCCCAAGTCAATGAATTTTAAAGTATATTAAAGTCTGCTGTCAGCATCAAAAGGCTGTCATAGACAGTTGATACTGTGTGTATACATTTATTTTCCTCAAACTGCTATGAACCAACCATGGCTTGAAGTGACAGGGTAATAACTTTGGTTTTTGGGAACTATAGGTCTATTTGGAATTGTGGTTGAGAAAAGAACTTTCTTAAGAATTGATTAAATCTTGAAATGTTTTAATCATAAGAACACCAAAATAACAGCACTCTTTTCTCACTGCTTTTTTCAATTTATGAATGTAATTTAAAATGGTGTTTCTTTTGCTCCTGAAAAGTGGTTTTTCAGCTGCAGAAATTCAATGTGAAACATACTCGTCATCCCAAGCTCCTGATAGATAATTTTTTTGTAATCCATCTACAAGTTCACTGACCTGAACTATAACTGATGTTGTGGTGTTCGGATTGATAGTCAAAAGGCATATACTCTGCAAAGTTCTCTTCAGTATCATCTCATATTCCTTTTCCAGTTTACCTAAACAATTGGGAATTTCCCAAAAGAAAAAATAATAATAAGAGGCAAAATCGAAAGAACCACATGTTAATCCAAATGAGACCATTCAGTACAGAGAAAATAATGGAAAAGCAACTAAGAAGGCAGCAGCCATATGTCAGGGACAGGCCCCTCTTAACCTAACATAGAGAACCTTGAACTCCAATCTCACAAGCTGAGTTGGGGAATTGTGAGAAGAGAAGAGAGAAAGAGAGAGAGAGATGATTTGTATTATTGATTTTCTTGATTGATCCAATAAAGAAATCATTCTCTTATAGAGATAGTCTGCCTTTTCCCTCCAAAAGAAGTTATTGTAACTGCTTATAACAGCGGTGCCTTTTCCCCCCAAAAGCAGTTAGTGTAACTGCTTGTCAGCTAACTAACTACAAATGAGCAACTAATCAACCCAAACAGCTAACGAATACAACTAACAAACTCTATTCACACCCAGATCCTAACTCACAACATTACCCCCTTGAGGAACAACATTCTTGTCCTCAATAATGGTCTCTGGAAACTGTTGCTCCAACATCTCTTCTTCTTCCCACGTTGCCTCTTCAGGTAGCAAGTAATCCTATTGAATAAGAACTTGAACAACTTCTCTTCCATCCTTATTGATTATCCTCCTGTCTATTATTGCCATAGGGGGTAACCATTAGACTGGTACCAAACTGTTTTGGCAGTGTGGCATGCACAAAGTGGTCAGGTCCTACTTTCTTCTTTAAAAGAGAGACATGTAAAACATCATGGATAGTTGCTCCTACTGGCAGCTGCAGCTTGTATGCTACTGTCCTTGTCTTCTGTAGCACCAAAAATAGAACTTAGGAGATAACTTGAGACTGTTCCTTTCCCCATTGATAGTTGTCTATAAGGCTGCAAATCTCCGACTTTAAAAGTTCTCTCAGTTAAACATCACAGGTTGTCCATGAGCTTTGACTTGTGTAACAATATCATCCTTCAACTTAAAATTATAACATAAAACCCGTTCAACTATGAATCATTGTAACACAAAAGTTCTTTTCACCTACTACAGCCAATTAACATATCACTTGCTTGCGTGGCATTTTCCCACACCAACCATTTTTTCTCTCTTCCCTCATCAATAAAAAAAATTAAAAAGACAAATTTGTTACAATAGTTAAAGTTAAAGGACAACGTTGTTATTTAGCTTAAAATTGAAGGACAATAGTGTTACATTATCAAAAGTTGAAGGACAATGCTCTTATATACAAATACAGTAATGCCATCAAGTGATTTCATTAAATTTAACCCAATATAGATTGATTTAACTTATAATTTAATCCAATATTAATTTAATTCAATATAAATTGATTTAATTACGTTAATTTAATTAAATTTATGTAAATTTAGTTCAAATTCAAGTTAAATTAATTAAATTTATGTAAATTTAGTTCAAATTCAAGTTAAATTAATTAAATTTAACCCATACAATATTTCGATTCAAATTTAATTTATGAATAGCTATAGTCAAAATTATAATAAAAAACTAAAATAATATATGTACTAAAAAACAATATAAACTGTAATTAATTATTTATAAAAAGAAATTTTATTACATTTACAGTAATTATACATTTATCATACATGTCAAAATCGTATTACCATAAATGTAACAAAAAAAGTATAAATAATTAGTTACGATTTATATTATTTTTTAATGCATATATTATTTTAGTTTCGTTTTATTGTAATTTTGGCTATAGCTATTCATAAATTAAATTTTGATCCAAATATTGTATGGGTTAAGTTTAATCACTTTAACTTGAATTTGAACTAATTTCAATAAATTGGATTAAATTTAATTAAAGTAATGTAATTAAATTAATTTATATCGAATTAAATAAATATTAAGTTAAATTGTAAGTTAAATAAATTTATATTGGGTTAAATTAAATTAAATTAATTAAAACCACTTGATAACATTATTGTATTTGTGATATTAACTTTTAACGCTGTAAGAGTATTGTCCTTCAACTTTTGATAATATTATATCATTGTCCCTCAACTTTCAGTTATGCAACAACATAGTCCTTCAATATTAACCACTGTAATAAAATTGTCCTGCTTTTTTTTTTTACGAGGGAAGAGAGAGAGAAAAACAATTGGTAATGTGTCTTTTTTTGCTGACGTGACAAAATGTCACGCAAGCAAGTGATATGCTAACCGATTGTAGTAGGTGAAATAGACTTTTGCATTATAATGATTCATAGTTGAAGGGGTTTTATGTTACAATTTTGAGTTGATGGATGGCACTGTTACACAAGTCAAAGTTCAGGGATAACCTGTGATATTTACCCTAGTTCTCTAAGTTCTATTCCTATATGCATATTGCTTCATTCGATTTTTTGCCATCTTCTGCTTCAATGCAAATACCAATTCTTGTTTCTGTTTCAGCAATTCCTCCACTACATCACTAGCATTCAGCTCGCCAAATCTCTTGCAAAAAGCTTCAGTGAATTCATTCCAAGTGGCAGTAGGTTTGCTACTTTGCCAACCTTGAAACCAAATGTCTGCTTTTTCTCCAAGAAATAGAGATGCAATCTCTATTTTTTGTTCCTCCTTTACTTTGTAGACTTGAAAGTATTTTTGGCACTTTCTTGTCCAACCCCTAGGGTTAGCTCCATGAAATTGAGGTATCTTCACCCTCAATTTAGCCCCAGAATTTTCAAAATTAAAGAGAGTATTACCAGAAGCAAAATTGACAGTCTCTTTTCCTTTAGGCAATGGCAAGATTCCTCTATTATCTCCATTACCCTCCTCTACACCCACAAGATCAGTTCTTGAACATTCTCCTACAGAGTGATTATCAGGCATAATGGGTTCTTTACCCTTGCTTTGAGATCCTTTCATTAATTCCATCATTTGACTCATCATCAACTCCATTTTCTGCAATCCAGTACTCAGTTCCTCGATTTTTTGATTCTGTGATTGCATCCGCTCTTCCAGATTCTGCAACCTTGAATTCTCAGAGGCCATAGTTGGTTTCTTCCTTGATAGCTTAACAATTTCTGTGACAGTAGGGTCTTCCACCTCTGCTGGACCTTGTTGCCCTGATACCAATATGTCAAGGATAGGCCTTATAAGCCTCTCAACCTAACACAGAGAACCTTGAACTCCAACCTCACAAGCTGAGTTGGGGAATGGAGAGAAGAAAGCGAGAGAAGAGAAGAGAGAAAGAGAGAATGATTTGTATTATTGATTTTCTTGATTGATACAATAATGAAACCGTTCTCTTTTATAGAGATAGTTGTGCCTTTTTCCCTCCAAAAGCAATTATTGTAACTGGTTGTAACAGTTGTGCCTTTTCCCTCCAAAAGCAGTTAGTGTAACTGTTTGTAACAAACTTAACAATTGAGCTAGCTAACTAACTAACAAACAAGCAACTAATCAACCTAAACAGCTAACTAATACAACTAACAATCTCTATTTTCACCCGAATCCTAACTCAAAACACCATGCCACACAAAATGCTAAAAAAAAGCAAGAATAAATCAGTTCATTAGATGAGAAAATACAGAGTAGGACTCAATCGGGTTTTATTTTATCCTGCAAAAAAATCCAGACGAATTCTCATGTATAAGGTCTATGATACATATAGAAGATCTAGGCATAGTAAAAAGGTAAGAAGAGTTAAGAGAAAGGAAGGAAAAGCTGTTACATAGAGGGAAATTTTAGAAGCAGTTATGGAGGCAGTCACAGAAGTCAGATGTTAAGATCTGGTGGGAAGAATTTGCAATCAGTGTACAAAAGAGATAGGGAGCTCATAACTGATACATTCCAAGATCTTTAATAAAAAATCTCAGTTCTTTGTCTCCATAGTATCTCTCTTTCCTTTTAGCGATTTGAGGGTCAGCTTGAAACAAGATGCAATTGATTCTAAGAAGGATGTCCTAAAGAGTTGAGGTTACTGATTACTGGAATTATAGGAGAGAAAGGGAAGGAAGTTTGTTTGATGAAAGGGAGGCTGCTGGTACTCACGGCAAAGGAATCTGGCCAACACCAAGGGAGTTCTTGACCTCTCAAAGCAGAAATCAGGAAAGTTCTAGTTCATCGCAGGAAGAAGAAGGTATTCATATAATTTTACCTAAAATGAGTTAATTACATTTGATGGAAAGCGCCTAGAACTTGGATTAGAAGATTTGTAAGTAATGTGAGGTGACGGGTGCCTTCAAACAGCAAAGCTCACGCCCATGGCTTGTTTCCTTCTGTTCCAGCACATAGAGATTTCAAATAGAGTCCAATTTTCTTCTCCAAACAGTCCAACAGTTTCAAAATCCTGTTCCTATCATCAACCTACTACATGAGTCAAATGGGTGTCTTCAGCTGAGAGGTGGTATAATGGTGCTATCATAATGACTCCATTTGAATCTTTTCATGGGTAATTTCCACCTATTCTCCCATCTCATGTTTCAGTAATAACAATAATTTAGGCAGTGCAAGATTTTTCAAAAAGAGGCAGCAGGTGCCCAAAATTCTTAAACAGAACTTTTGGCTTGCAAGGTGTAGAATAACAAGCTGATGAAAGAAGGGAAAGGGAATTTAATCCAGGATATTGGGAGAATTTGGAGCTACAGCCCTATAGGCAGACTTCTATCTCAGTGAGGAAGCACTTGAAAATTGAAATTAGCTGCCAAGTTCTCTGGCCCATTTCAAGTAATGGAGAAAGTGAGAAAAGTTGCATATGGACTTCATTTGCCTCCATCTACCATTCATCCAATCTTCCATATCTCTTTGCTAAAGAAGTTGAGGAACAAAATACCAGCATTGCAGCTGCCTACCATGCGGGATGATGCCATTATAGTTGCCCCTGAGTCCAGGTTAACCCATAGGAATAACTAGCAGGTTATTCAGAACCTCATTCGATGGACTAATCTGTCTCTGGAGGACACCAAATGGGAAGATGGAACCTTCATTCAGGCTCAATTTCCTTTCTTGGGGATGAGAATGATCGTCACATAAAGATGAACTAGGTATAGAAATAAGTAAGAAGAAGAAGAATTAAAATAAAAGAGTGAAATGCTGTTAAATAGAGGAGACTTATAAGAAGTAGTTACAGAGGCAGTTACAGTCAGCTGTTAGGATCTGCCAGGAAGAAGTAATAACAAGTGTATAAAGAGCTTCAGAGCTCATAACTGATTCATTTCAAGATGTTTAATTGAAAAATCAGTTCTTTCTCTCCAAAATATCTCTCTTTCCTTCCTTATTCTCTCTCTCTCATTCTCTATTCCGTAACTACTATTTCTTATAATGAACTGATTTTTTAGGTTTTCTTCCCTGACAGTCTACCAAAACAGTGTATTACAGAATTTCTTTCGCAAATTCTTTTGCATTCATGAATTTTAATTACAAAATAGAACTCACCAATCTGTCCTGATTTAGGCTTCCAAATAACTTCAATGCAGGCCTTCTCAGGGTTCTCATTCTTCTTTGTTCCTGCTTTAGGTCCATAAACAGCTGCTATAACCTTTGTATCTCCTAAATCCAATAAACAAGAGTCCCACAAAAGCAAAAATATAATTAATACCTATTTAAACATTACCAGAAGAAAGGACAATGATTTAAAACAAATCGCCAATCAAAGTAAGGCAAATGAGAAATTATAAGGCTAAGCAGCAACAATCATGAGAACAAAAAGACCAGAAAGAAAGAAGCGGAATTACCTTGAGACCAACTAGCAGAGCCATGGGCACGGTGGAGGACGTTGCGAGAGCAAGCGAGAGGTCTCAGTTGGTTCGGCGTACGACCGTCTGCCCTATCAATCTCCATCGTTTCGCTCACAAATCACAGAAGATGACAAACCTTTTCTTCTTTTGGGATTACAGTTTCTTACAGTCGATGGATAGTTCGATATGGAAGATGAATTGAGAAACGGAACCAACTATAGCAAGCGAATTGGGGAAGTTTCAGGGTTTTGGTATTAGGGTTTTAGTGTCGTGGGCAACGGCAAATTTAACCGCGAATTTGAAAATATGTGTTTATTATTTAAAAAATATATATACACAAAAAAATGGGTGATTTTGAAAAAATTTATTATATTACATTTTTATAATATAATAATTTTTTAGTATTTAAAATATATAAAATATTATTTTTTATATTTATTACTAGAAAAGTAATTTTATATTATAAATTTATTTTTAATAAGTAAATTTTATTATGTTAATTTTACATATTTATAAAATTTTATTTTAATTTTTAAAATATCTAAACAAATTATTTATTAATTTATTTTAGTTATCAAATTTTTATTATGTTAAATTTTATATATATGTGTGTAAAATTTTAGACTCTAAAAATATATAAAATTATTTTTTAAATTTAATTAATACTAAGTAAAAATAATTTATGTTGTATTTAAATTAAGAATTTAATTAATTTATATATTGATACTTCATAATTATTAAATTTAATTTCATAAGAAATCAAATTTCTCTATCATTCTATTTTTTTTATAAATATATTTTATAAATTTTCTCTTTTCTTTAAATAATAAATTAATAGAGAATGATTAGAGTAATTAAAAGAAATAAACGATTTAACAATTTCTTTAAGAAAACAAATTTAAAATTAATCGATAAAAATAAAAGATATTTTTATACTATTAAATTAAAATTATATTAATTACATACTAAAATAATTTTGTTAAATCAATAATAAACATTCATATATTAGTTTATTATTATTTATATTATAAATAATTTTTTATTCAAGATAATGTTTAATCAACTCATTTTTATTTTATTAAATTTAATATATTTTTATTTTAAATAAAAAAATTACAGCTTAATTTTTTAATATAAAATTTATATTATTAAATATTATATGTTTAATTTTTAATATTTTATTTAAAAGTAAATTTATTATAAAATATTATCTTATGAAAAAAAGAAATATAACGAAATTAAATAACAAGATATTGATAAATAATAAAAATGACTAAAATATTATTTTTAAGAATTATTTAATTTAATTATAACTAAGTGTAACTATTTTCTGAAAATTAACTATTTTCTGAAAATTTTATTCTTTTTAAGATAAATAGTATATTATAATTTATATGTTTTTAATTTTATATTAAAAAATAAATAAAATTTATGATTTTTATATACTATTTATTTTTAAAATTAATATAATAATTATATCACAGTTTTAAATTAATAAAAAGTATTAATTTTAATGTATATTATGTTATGTAATTATTATATTATTTTATTAAGTTTAATAATTGTGGATGATCTGGCGCTCCCACCGCTTTATAATTCATTCGTTCGGTTCCTGTAGCGAAGCTCACTATCACTTTTAGCGCGTGGATCTGCAGTCCCCAATAAATTTTAGAGAAGGCTATAATGGAGTCTTTTTTATTTGTAAATTTGTAACTGCATTAATTTAATTAAAAATTAGTGATTTTAAAAAATTATTATTTTTAAATTAAAATTAATTAAAATTATATATGAGACAATTTTTTTTAAAAAAATACTTGAGTTTTAATATAATAAAATTTAGTTTATATTGATTCATTTATAAATAAATTAAATTTGAGTATATGTTATTTAATTTCAATTAAAAATAAAAAAAAAATAATTGAACTCAAAAAAATTATATTGCAAAAGGAGGCAAAAAAAATATAATTTTATTAATAAAAGAAATTCTTATTATTTTTAATTTTAATTTTTATATTTGTATTTTTTTATTTCCTCTCTATTTGTAATCTAATCCACAAATTATTTATTTTTTTATTAGACTAGCAATATACTATATATTATTAATGATTTCTATAAAAGAGGATAAGAGAAATATATTTACATTATCATCATCTTTAAATAAGACTTTTTTACTATAGCACCATAATTAGATCATTTACTTTCTACATCAGTACTGTAAATAATATATTTTTTAATGAGAATATTTTAATTATTATTTATTAAAAAAAACAACATATTTAAATTCATTCAATATTAATATTAATATCATTATTAATTGAATCTGTTTAATTAATTATTTACATAATATTATTGGTAAGAATCACTCATAGCTTAGCTCACGCTTGTCCGAAAACGAATGGCTACTTGTAACTTCTACAACTACTGGACAGCAGAAGAGATAGAGAGACAAGCTAAACATGAAGAAGAAGAAAACCAGCGGTTTAAGCCACCACCTTTCGCCATTTTTACTTGTGGCTGATCCAGGTAAACTTGCTTTCAATTTATTTATTTTTATTACTACTCCTGCTACCTTTTTTTTTCTTTTTTTTTTTTTAATAAATTCAATGGAGAGTTAAAAAGAAAAAAGGAAGAACTGAAAACAGAGAGCAGAGTCTGTTTTGGTGGCTGAAGGAAACAGGGAATCTGAATCTACAAGTGGCTGCTTTTTGACCTAATGCCTGCCCATTAATCTCAATCCTAAGCCGACCCAACTACTCTTTTTCCTCTATTTTCACTTCCCTAAACACATTATACACCATCTCTTTCTCCCTCTCTCTGATGTGGTAATTTACTCTCGTAGAATTTGCTTTTTCCCTTTTGGAAATTGGAGTATTTTGATTTATATGTTTCTGAGGTTTTCTTTAGTGTGTTTTCATGCTCTCAAAGAATATTCTTTTACAGTGTTATTTGCTTAAATTTCCTTGTTTGTGTTGTAAAACTTTGCTGCTTGTTTGTTCATTGCATGATGGGATCTTTTAGTAATTAATGGTTTAGCTGAGGAGATATTCGTTTGGCTGTTAAGTTGTCATATTCTAATATCTAAAAGCTAATGCATTTGATTGCGATGCATCTTTTACTTGTAATAATGATTGTTTTTGGAGGTTTTGGCTCATGTGGGGATATCTGCATGATTGTTCACTAATTCCTAAATCTGTAAGCTAAAATCGACCTTCTTCCCTCCTTTTCCCTACCCGGACTCTCGTTTTTCCTTGGTTTTGATTTCATCAGTGTAGATTCTTCTCAGAAGCAGAAAATTTGGGGAGAAAGGGCTGATTATCTGAAAAACTGCCATGTTTTTGCTTTCTTTCGGGAGCAGAACAATGAAAAAATTGGGATCCGCATCCTCTATTCATGGTATCTTTTCTTGTCATAATTTTCATGTGTTTGGTAAATCTAAATAGCTTAAATCTAATATTCAATTTTTGAGCTCTGCTTTTGGTGAATCTGAGTGGACTATATGCTACTTTCACTTGCTACATAGAGGAGTTTACGCTAAGTTGTGTGATGAATAAATCAAATGTTAACCTTGATGAACTTTCTAAAATGTGCAGGGATGATACTTATTATTAGAAGTAGAAGTGGAATTGGAACAGCTTATGATAGAGCAGTTTTGAAATGGGTCAAGAATTTCGGTTTTGGTGTCCAGTGGAAACACACAGATTGCTATGGCTCGTGGGGATGATGTTTCTTGTGATAATAACGTTCCAACATTTTGAGCTTCCATCTGGAAATATTTTTTCACTTGTATCATCAGTTCATACAGATCAAATAGAAGAAAATGGTAACTTGTTAACTGATGGCGCCTTACCCATGTTAGGGACAGTCAGTAACACAACTCGATTAAATGGTTTGAATTATACTGGTGCTGATGATAACAATTCAGTCAATAGGTTCGAGCCAGTAGAAACTCGACAGATTTTTTCCCGAGAAAATATCAGTTACCCACTGGAAAGCACCTCAGTTTCAGATGTGAATAATGACCATGCATCAGAAGCAAATATAGACTTGAACAAGTCTTCTGGGATGGACAACCATGATAAGGAGTCTTCATTTGAACAGCTAGTACAGCCAAATGCACATTCTACAGTGGATGCTGTCAACAATTCAGGTTTTAGTCCACGACCAGAAGTAACTGAACAGAGTCTTTCTGCAGAAAATTCCAGTTTCTTATTAAAAAATATTGGAACTTCAAGTTCTGGTATTGTGTCTTCACTGCCCCTCTTACCACCAGTAGATTCAAGACCTAACATAGCTTTCCCAAGGAAAGTGGAGTCTAATCCTAACACATCTGCTGTGGATAAGGATGCAACACCCAATGTGGACAATCATGGAAAATCAAACAAACTTCGAAATAATATCCCGACCTTGACCACCATTCCCAAGGTGAAGAAAAAGCCTGAATTGCCAGCTTCAGGGGTGTTTTCAGTTTCTGAGATGAAAAGCTTACTGCTTCAGAGTTGGTCTTCTCCTGGTTTGGTGATTTTAACAAAACTTCTACTCTGAGTTGTTTCTGAGGACAAACTTTTATATCGTAGTTGCTTAAACTTTTCTTACCATTTTCCAATTTATTTGCAGAGACCACGATGGGTTTCAGCAGTTGATCAAGAGCTACTACTTGCAAAATCACAGATTGAGAATGCACCCATTGTGAAAAATGATCCAATACTTTATGATCCTCTTTATTGGAATATCTCCATGTTCAAAAGGTAAGCTGGGGATGAATTTACCCCTTCTTCTGTGGTGCACATATGTAGAGGGTCTTGCACGTTCTATTCTTAATCATTGGGAGGCTTGTATATTCCAGACAAACACAATACTTGGTGTAGCTTAAGCAAATCATTCAAGTGAAAAGAGTTATATGATTCAATTACCATTAAAATTTCTCAGGAGCTATGAATTAATGGAAGGCATGCTGAAAGTGTATATTTACAAGGAAGGAGAAAAGCCCATAGTGCATCAGCCAGTACTCAAGGGTATATATGCTTCAGAGGGATGGTTCATGAAGCTGATGGAAGCTAGCAAAAAATTTGTTACAAAAAACCCCAGAAAAGCCCACCTGTTCTACTTACCATTTAGTTCTCGAAACTTAGAGATGCAATTATATGTGCCTAATTCACATAATCATAAGAACCTCATACAATACTTGAAGAATTACTTGGATGTAATAGTGGGAAAATATCCTTTCTGGAACAGAACTGGAGGAGTGGATCATTTTCTTGTTGCTTGTCATGACTGGGTATGTTCCTATTGATTACTTAGATTCTTTTTCCATTCATAATCTGTTTGGGGGTTTGGCATTTTCATGCATTTGGAATAATTCCATTTTATCCTGCATATCTTCCATAATTGTCAAATTGTGCAATTTCTTTAACTACAATTCCCATTTTACCTCCCACACCACCTGTTTGACATAATAGTTACTGTTTTTCCTGGTTATTGAGCTTTATGATTTTATTGATGAATTTTCCAATAAACACTCCTTTCTCAGGCCCCATCTGAAACAAAACATCTCATGTCTAATTGCATAAGAGCGCTTTGCAATGCTGATGCTAAAGAAGGTTTTGTTTTTGGTAAAGACGTGTCTCTACCAGAGACTAATGTTCCAGTGCCTCAAAATCCTCTTAGAGATCTTGGTGGCACACCTCCTTCCAAGAGGTCAATCTTAGCTTTCTTTGCAGGTGGCCTGCATGGATATCTACGACCTATACTGTTAAAGCACTGGGCAAACAAAGATCCAGACATGAAAATATTTGGTCGGATGCCTAAGGTTCGAGGCAAAATGAGCTATGCCCAGCACATGAAGAGAAGCAAGTATTGTATTTGTGCAAGAGGGTATGAAGTCAATAGTCCAAGAATCGTGGAGGCTATTATGTATGAGTGTGTTCCAGTCATTATATCAGACAATTATGTGCCTCCATTTTACGAAGTTTTGAACTGGGAATCATTTGCTGTTTTCATCGTGGAGAAGGATATACCAAATTTGAAGAACATACTCCTTTCAATCCCAGAAAAAAGGTATAGAGAGATGCAGATGAGAATAAAAAAGGTGCAGCAGCACTTTCTTTGGCATGCCAGGCCTGTGAAATATGATCTGTTTCATATGATACTCCACTCAATTTGGTACAACAGAGTTTTTCAAATGCAGCCCTGATAACAAGAAACAGAATAATTTCAGAAACCGTCTTTCTTGTTCAAATATAGCATTTGTTAGATTGTCATCCTGCACATAGATTTCCCTGGCTG